>SRPQ01000100.1:0-49325 GCA_018360075.1 Claviceps cyperi
TAGTCCGGTTTCTTTTCGCGCCTTTATTCGAAGTCATCCTGATCGTAGTCTCATCGCCTTCATTAGTTGTGCAGTCCCCGGCCTCACAGCATTGGGTAGAATTCTCTATGTCTGTCTTTCCTGCGTCAACAGTTCCGACGGGAAGGCTTGATCCGGATGGGATAATCAATTGATGTGATACGCGTCGCAAGTCTTGATGCTCATAATAATTCGTCCCTGTTGGATGATCCGTTGCTGGCTTCGTCTTGGTGTGCGCCTGGCCACGGTTTTCTTTCCGGGACTTCACTTCTGCAGCGGGCGCGTGTGACTTTGTGTACTGGAAATGCATCGGCATCGGCTGGTTCAGCAAGGAGTTGGTCAGAGAATCTGTAATATCCGAAGGCAGCGATGTGTTGTGTGTAATCATCGGAAAACCTACTGCTACACATGATTTACTCAGCCCTGTGTATACTGTGGAGACTCAAATCGCCCGACACCTACCTTCTTCCGCGCGGCCGTTATGGTCTGCTGCAGTGGGCGTGTTTGTGGGAACTTTAAGGTTCGCTGCTGGATTCTCTTTAGCGTCTTGAGCTAAGCTACCAGCAAGCGCTTCTTCCATAAACTGGCCACTGGATCCCATAGCAACGTAGTCCGGCATGTTGGTGTCAGTGCTGCTGTTCACTCGATCAATCCTGGGCGCAATATCGTTGCGCATGAGACTACCAGCCATGCCCAAGCCCATGACTTTCAAGTATTCTTGATATGAATTTCCATACCAATCCGAGTTACGCAAGCCGGAATAAGCAACTGGGCCACTGTTTGGTAGTGTTGCCCGCCTGTTGCCACTGAGCAGCTTTGGGTCCGTCCAGTCTCCAGAATAGTTCATGGGCTGTCCACTAGCGATATGGTGACGTCGAGGAGAATGAGCGTGTGATTCAGAGTCATCGCACTGCAGTGTTGGAACTTCCAACTGTGATGCATACGATGCACTGCGCCACATGGAAGGATTAGGCCATGCGATAGATGATTGTTCCAGTATCTCTACGTAAACTGTTAATACCGTGACAAGCATGGAATTTCAGACTGCAGCTGTTGTTTTTCATCTTTCTAGGCATGGCGAAGTACCTTGAGGAGCGTGCTGGAAAGAGAAGGCAACAATGTTTTTTATCCGTTCAAAGGGGTTGGTCATCGAATCTCGAAGAAACCCTTCACTCAGCACGACCTTGATGCGACCAAGGTCATCTGCTGGTACCCACCAATCCTGCCGGAGAATCTCTTCCTTGAAGCTAGGGAATACGAGGGGTTCGATTTCGGGGGTCGGAGAAATCGCTTGCACAGTCTTACTCAGTATTTTTCATTCGTAGATTACAAAAATGACTTGGCGGGGGGTTGCTTACCCCATGTGTGCGAGATGATGTGCGGCCACGCGCTCTTCTTGCTTAGTGTTGTACACCTTGGATGTTGTGAGTATTTGATTATCACGTATGTGAATACATATTTCATGTGAAGCTGCTTACGCCATAAGTGCTCCATCAACAAACAGACGAGCCTCAAATTTGACGTTTTCTGGATGATGGCTGTATGATTGTGCAAGCTGGCTCACAATCGGCGCGGTCCAGGAATGGATCGAGACCTGGAATGGCGATCCTTGAGGTAGGCTCGGAACAAAGCAGCACAGTGTTGGTAGGCCGAACGGACTGGAAAGCTGACGAGACTCTATAGTTGTGTCGAGAAGTAATCAGCAAAGATGTAGCGAAATGTTTGAGAATGATGAGACAATTCTACCTGGATCATGCACGACGTGACAGGCCACTTTGAACTCCTTGAGAGGAACCTTGCAGTCTCTTGGAAACAGCAATACGTCCCAATCTTCGTATCGCATCTTGGCCAGTAGATTCGAGCGCGTATATTGACGTTTCAATCCACCGCCTGCTGCTCAAGACTGGTGTTCTGCCAAGCCGATCGTCCTCGCGGATGAACTGGCTCGTCTGGTCTACTGCCCAGAGGATTCTCAAAGTATCCAACACCGTATCTATACCTGATTGCGGTTTTAGTTCAAACCAGGGACAACCAACAGGCCGAGATTGGCTGGACAACGGCATGGCGTTCTTGCCAGCTCTAGATCGACGGATTGCTAAAAGAAGGAATTGTAAGCGAGGTCCAGACAAGGCCCGAAGACAAAATGACCTTTGAGATGCAGGCACGCGTGTGGTCACTGGGTCGAGCAGCCGCTACAGGATCGAACACCTGTCACCAGGTCACTCGCTGCTGCCGCCAGTCAAGTTTCTGCGGCGGCACGTGCACGCATCATGTTAGGAAGGACAAGGCATTTTGACCGCAACAAAAGAAATGTAATTTGCGGCTTGAGCTACTTCGCTCAAGGAAACCGGCACCAGGGGAAGAGAGACATTGGTGAGACTCGAGAGTGCCTGGCAACTACACCAGGCCCCTGTTTACAGAATTCCTCCTTTTTCACGCATCGTCTATGTACACATCATGGTCAACGCGGTGTCGGAGTATGTAAGATTTGGCCCCTCATATTTTCAGGGGTCTGGATCACCCACTCGTCGTGTCTGCGATGACAATTGTTAGTGACTGCAATGCGAGACTGGATCGCGGCTCAGGCCTTCTCAGAAGCTATCCATACCCGCACTGCTCCAGGTCCGCCTAATTCTCGCTCGAGGCCGCCCTCGAATTCTCGCGGGTACGAGGGTCGATCAGGGTAAAACAATGAGGCTGCGCCGTGAATGCCCACAATGGATGAGAAAAAGATTCCAAGTAGAAGAAACGCTTGGCGTGGCGTTGTCCAAGTATACTCCCATGGAGAAAACATGCCCAGAGTGTCGTTGTCTTCGTGGATAGGTTCGCCGTAATTTCGTCGCTCTTGGGGATCCCACCAATCGGCGTACGGGTCTCTGAATTGACGCTTGATTCGGGGAGGGTTGATGTAGCCGCCGTTCTGTTGTGGGTTCATCAGCCACCACCCACACGAAGCTTGCAATAGTAACGAGCACTATGATGGAAGACAAACCATATCGGGATCCTCAGCGTCAGTCAGCGTTGGGCGTGGGGGGTACTTTGCCTCGATGACCTTTTTGTCATACATGCCGGCGGGCATCAAGGTACGGCGCTGGATCATAGGTAGGCATCGTGGCGTCGCAACCTTCGAGTGGGAGATGGATGATCGGATGACACGTTGGAAGAGCATCTTGCAAAGGCCGAGAAGTTAGCATCAGCAGCATAGCAGTACTGTACTCGTAAAAAATCAGAGTCTTTGGGAAGTCAGGGAGATACGGGCCGCACCTTGGATAAACTAAGGACGTCGTCGGCGCCCAATTGCACTTGGTGACGCGAGTTCTGTCAATCCCATGAAGTTCGTTGCGACTTTGGCGGGCTCTTCAATGTCCTGTGAATGCCTGAGGCAACTACTCGGTAGCGTCCCTTGGAATGAACCATAATGTCGATTACTAAGGTCGCATGCTGCGTCAACATAAGGACCCACAGTAAGGCCTTGGGAAGTTGGCAGGCAAGTCAACTCCCCAGCTGCCAGACTGCTGCCAGGGAGGCCGAGGGCGCTCTGTGACTGGCGAAGCTGCAACCATCCCATGTCATGCGTGATTCCAGTTTCTCCCCGTCTCAAAAGTTTTGCTAACAAGCCGGCATTCACGCTCAGTTTTTGCCGCAGCTCGCGCCACAGGCCGCTGATCATGCACAAAACTTGTATGAATATCCGCTAAGACGCTACGCATCTGTAGACTATAACTTCGACTCTTCAAATGCTGGTCTCGCCGAGTTCACGCCTACTTGCGTCTCCTGGCCCCACGCCATCATGCTGTCCGAGACCGCGTCTTCCAACGCTCATCTGGCCGACGAGGATCCTCAGCACAACAAAACCACCATCACCGCGAATGGCTCACATCAAATCGTCGTGAACCCCTCCAAGGATATAGCGGATGGACTCTTTGATCTATCAGAAGCTGATGTGCAAGCCTCTGCGTGCGCTCCACTGCGAGCAAATGGGCACGTGCCGAATCAAACAAAGGGCCATACGCCGAACCGAACAAACGGTCAGAACCATGGTCCGGAAGTACAAAGTGAGCGACCTTTCAAGAGACGTCGTACGCAAGAATGCACTCCACCCCCGACACTTGGCTCGGCTCGGAAGCCTAAGCCTATATCGCCCCCGTGGAAACAGATTGTCGCCGACGGTCCAACTACCTTTCAAGAAAATGGCCGCCGCAAGTCTGGTCGAATCAATACTCTACCGATCGAGTTGCAACCACCGAGTTCGAAACGATTGACACGAGGCTCTCTCGGTGCCAAGAGCTCACCGCCACGATCGAACAAACACAGCATCACGTCAAACAAGACAGCAGGCAATAAATCGGGATTTGCGAAGAAAAAACCACCAGCTACGAAATCAGTGCCGAAAAGGGCTCCTCCGCCTTCAGTCACCAGGAGCACGCCACGATCCCTACGTCGTCGTTCGCCATCTCCCCCTTCTCAACCCCTCAGACATTCCACAAGGACGCGACGCTCGTCGCGTTGGGAGCCAGCGCGAGACGAAAAAGTTGAACATGCGAATGACGATTCCACATACCTATCAAACAATGAAAATAGAAAGCCGCCCCGGATAAAACTTCGCGTCAGTCGGTCCCGTGTGATTCCTTTGGTGCATCCGGATCAGGTCCGCAAGCGAGCCAAAATTGGTACCGATTTCGATGACTTTTGGAATAAAGCTGGCACAATTGCAGTAGAGGATGGAGGGCTTTTCGCCTCAGAAGATGGACCTGCTTTCACCGATGAATCTGTTCTGCGAGATGCTCGCGCGACGTTGCGGATCGAGCGGGAGGCTGAACCTGGAGGTTTACTCTCTATTGGACGTTGCTCTCTGTTTGTCCCCGAAGGCGAAGAAGAAGCACCTAGACAATGGTCTCGGCACGATCACATGATGAAAGCCATGGCCAATTTTCGTCGGCTTATGCTTGCAGAGCATCAACGACATCGTGCTGCAGCCAAGAAGCTTGCTGAGGCATGTCGAGACGAGTGGGTGCGCAGACAACCCAAATCAGCAGAGCAACTGGAAGCAGAAGCCAGGGAGAAATGGGCTCTGCGATTTCGGCTTGTGACACGCGCCATGTCTGGTACTTGGGAAAATGTCCGAGCTCAAGTCAATCGTCAGCGGTTAGAGCAGTGGGAGGCGGAGGAACAGAAGCGAGTCAAGGCAGCTCTCAATGAGGCGGTCAATCTGTCTGAGCAGAAGCTGCAAGCTCGAAGAGGTGGTGTCGACTCAGAACAACCATCAGATGAGGACGATGATGGCGGCGAAGATGATGACAATGATGGCTCCGATGATCTGAGCGATAGCGATAGCGCCGTCTCCAAGGATGACATGGATGACATCATCCTAGCATCTGGCGCAGGTGTTTCCGACAGCAACGGTGGCAGTGTTGAGCCCAATAGCGACAACATGTCAACTTCAGGCGAAGACGAGGATGAGAGCGATGCCAAAGAGGTTGCAGATGAAGGTCTGACACAAGAAGAGTTGCGGGCAAAATACGCGAATCTGCCGGATCTCGACTCAGCAACAAAGACACGGACGAGTCTCAGCATTGGCGAAAGCGACGCGGCTGTTGATGCTACCGAGGCTGACGAAGAAACAAGCGACGAATCGGTTGATATGGATGATGACCTGGGTTCAAGCGGCATGGGCAGTGATGATGACGACAGTGACGACCTTTCTGACGATGAAGTCGATGATGATGAAGCTGACGATGAGTCGGGTGACGAGGAGGCCAGTGGTCTTCTTGGGTTATTCTTTGACAAATCAGAGCTTAAACAAATGAAGCAAGGGGCAGTTGAGGCAGAGGGCCCCGATGCGGCCGTCGCAGAAACCCAAAATGCAGACACAGTGATGGAGGATGCCGCTGAAGAGGCTCGCCCGGGTGATGCAATTTCTATCAGCACGACACAACAATCGTTGACCAACGGTCACATGGATGAGGAACCCCACGCCAATGGATCGGTTCTTGAGGGCGAAATTGCGATGGACTCAGCTCACCAAGGAAGTTTAGCGGACCGCAGGATAGTTGCAAGAGTGAATGGCCAAGTTCGAGAAGGTGGTGGATCAAATGCTGACCCCTCAATGACTGACTCATGCGACGACTCAAAGTCAGGCTCACAATACGTCGACGCAAACACCAAGGCGAAGCGATTACCAACCACACATTCGGATTCGGCTGTGCACACAACAAGCTCTCCACGAAGCCACTCCCCTGCGAAGCTGGACCAAGCGGCAGATGTCGAGATGCAAGCCTCCTCGGAACTCGTCAGGGCAAAAGACCCCAGCAGCGAAGCTGAGACGCCGCAATCCCTATCCTCATCTCACAAAACGGACATTCCGTTCCTTCTTCGCGGTACTTTGCGTGAATACCAGCATGACGGCTTAGACTGGCTGGCGGGGCTTTACGCCAACAACACCAATGGCATCTTAGCCGACGAAATGGGTCTAGGCAAAACCATCCAGACAATTGCACTCCTCGCTCACTTGGCCTGCCATCATCATGCCTGGGGGCCGCACCTGGTTGTTGTTCCGACAAGTGTCATGCTCAATTGGGAAATGGAATTCAAGAAGTGGTGTCCGGGGTTCAAGATCCTAGCCTACTATGGATCACAAGAAGAGCGGAAGAGAAAGCGCCAAGGCTGGAACAATGATGATATCTGGAACGTTTGCATTACATCGTATCAGCTTGTGCTGCAGGACCAGCAAGTGTTCAAGCGCCGGCGTTGGCACTTCATGGTGCTCGATGAGGCACACAATATCAAGAATTTCAAATCGCAAAGGTGGCAAACGCTCCTTGGGTTCAATACTCGAGCCCGACTTTTGCTTACAGGTACACCGTTGCAGAACAATCTCACGGAGCTCTGGTCACTACTATTCTTTCTGATGCCTGCTGAAAATGGCGTGGGTGGTTTCGCGGACCTGCAGGAATTCCAGGACTGGTTTCACAAACCCGAGTCCCAAATTTTGGAGAGCGGGAGAGATCAGATGGACGAGGAAGCAAAAGCCATCATATCCAAATTACACAAAGTCCTACGGCCATACTTGCTTCGGCGACTTAAGGCCGACGTGGAAAAGCAAATGCCAGCCAAGTATGAACATGTTGAATTTTGTCGCCTTTCCAAACGACAACGTGAGCTTTACGACGGTTTCCTATCACGGTCCGAGACCAAGGAGACTCTTTCGTCCGGTAATTACCTGTCCATCATCAACTGCCTGATGCAACTACGCAAAGTCTGCAATCATCCCGATCTGTTCATCGATCGTCCAATCATGACGTCCTTCCGCATGGCTAAGTCCGTTGCCGCCGAGTACAAATTCACAGAGAACAAAATACGTCGCCTCCTTCAGGTCCCTCCCATGAAAACTGTCAACTTGGCAGTCCTCAATCTTGTGCCCACACAGCACGAGTCATTGTCAAGTGTCATCGCTGAGCGTGTGGCACAACTGAGTCTGCATCGGCCGCTCATGGATTTGCGAGAAATGCAAAAGACGAGGGCGCAGGCAGCATCTACGCTACTCGATCCTTCGTCCGTAGAATCTAGCATCTCGTATCTAGAGAGCGCCTCACGATGGGGTCGGTTCGAAGAGCTGCAACATTGCGTCTATCTCAACGCCCTGCGCCGCCAGCAGCGCCCCATCTACGGCAAAAATGTTATCAACCTCGTTTCCATTGATGCACACATGCGCCCCTGCCGGCCGAAGCCTCGACTTCCACAAAAGCTTATGTCCTGGATGGAAAGCGACTTGGCGTGCCTACGGGCACTTACTCCCACGATTGTTGAGCGAGCCGAGAATCTCAAGTCTACAATCTCCAAGTTTTCTTGCGTTACGCCTCGTGTGGTTACGCGAGACCTAGAAGAAGTTCTCCTCGGTCGTCGGGGCGTACAAGCCTTCACCGATAAAGACATCAAACTCTCCGCACCTGTGCGGTGGGCACCATTCCTTCCGAAGCAGCCTCATGCGGATCCCTGGCATGAAGCTCGTATGACGCATAGCATCCAATTCCCCGACAAACGACTCCTCCAATACGACTGCGGCAAACTCCAAGTCTTGGACAAGTTGCTCCGCAAGTTACAATCAGGCGGTCACCGCGCGCTTATTTTCACCCAAATGACCAAGGTTTTAGACATTTTGGAGCAATTTTTGAATATCCACGGACACAAGTATTTACGACTAGACGGCGCGACCAAAGTAGAACAGCGACAAATCTTGACAGATCGGTTCAACAATGACCCCAGAATCCTATGCTTTATACTGTCGACACGATCTGGTGGCTTGGGCATCAATCTGACCGGTGCAGACACGGTCATCTTTTACGACCAAGATTGGAATCCAGCCATGGACAAGCAATGCCAGGATCGATGTCATCGTATCGGCCAGACCCGCGATGTGCACATCTACCGCCTCGTCAGCGAGCATACCATCGAAGCCAACATCTTGCGCAAGGCTTCGCAAAAGCAAATGCTCGATGACGTTGTCATTCAAGAGGGAGAATTCACCACAGACTACTTCAATAGAGTCTCCGTCCGGGATGTACTAGAAGACAAGGTCGATTTCACTAGTGAGGGCGTTGCGGCCGCTGACGCCGCCCTGGACAGAGTCCTCGGTGGGCCAGATACAAGCAGAGTCGGTCGAGCGCTCGAGCAGGCCGAAGATCGAGAGGACGTCGCAGCGGCTCGCGTGGCCGAGCGGGAAATTGAAGCTGATGATGCCGACTTTACGGAGAAAGCTAGTGGCCCAGCCTCGGGTACTTCGACGGCACGACAAGGTACGCCCGCCGGCACCGCTGGCAAGTCAGTCCTGGAGGGGGGTCTGGACATGAAGGAGACACCAGCCGGAGACGAGGACGGCGAAATCGAATGCAACGCGTGGGGAGCGCGCATGGGCAATGTAGATGAATACATGCTCTCCGTGATGGCGGAAGAGCTCAAGCATACGAAACTGGAGCTACCAAAGGATAAGCGGAAAAGCAAGAAGAAGGGAAGAGATACGAGGAAGCGATAGCGGTGAGCTTTTCTATTTCTTCTCTCGTTCTTGTCACTTCGATGGCGTCTAAGAAAAGAATCCCCCGATGCAGTCTTATCCGGCTGGATCGCATCCGATCTCATCGTTGTTGTTGTTGTTATTGTTATTATTATTATTATTATTATTATTATTATTATTATGATTAACATCCTCTCTTCTATTTTTTCCCTTTCTTTCTTTTTTTTCTTGGATCACTGCCTTCTTGTATCTTATCAATCAAAGAACGAAACGCGGGGGTTGTTCAGGATGATGTACAGGCAGACTTGGGTAGAAAGGGCGCGTGTTGCATTGTTTGATATGTCATTCTGAGGCGGGCTTGCATACACGGAGGGAGTCACGGGGGGGGTTACTTTTTATGAGATATTGTGGGGAAAGGAGAAGGAAGGGGTGTGTCAAGAACGACGTAACTTTGTATGATCAAGGGCGAAAAGGATAATTAGAGCTTTGTCGATTGATGCAATTCATCGGATTGTGGTGGCGTGATTTTTTTTAGTTTTGTATCAGGGCAAAGCGAAAACTTGAATTCAAAATGTGATCTGGCTGGGGAAATACCTATCTAGCCTGCTTGTTTAGAATTGTGGGCTTGGGGCTGGGTTCGATAACGATGAAGTACGAATTGAAGTTTGGCCTCATGCACCACGACGACCTTGTTCTTTCTTCAACTTGATTGCTGCCGTATGATTGTGTCACTTTGTTGATGGCGGAGACCGATCTGCAACCTAATTGGCTGTTAGCATCAACGCATGGCAGCACAGGGAGCAGGGGCTGTTGCCGTTGGGCCCCTTGTCATGTTGCACCAGATGCCCCCCTTCTCATTGGCTGCCCAGTCTGGCCATTCAGAAACACCCCTACCCGCGCCTTGCACCCAAGGCTCCAGCGCAAGGGTCGAATCAGCAACGTTGGAGAACTCTTGAACCCGCGGGTGGCACGACCAAATGATGCTAATGTCCTGACTCCTGGAAGTCCTGGACTCCTGGACCCCCAAATCTATCAAATCTACGGATACAAATCCGCGGATGCTGCTTATTTTTCGACCCGCAGGTCAGTTGCCGCTTTCGACACTACAAAGCACGCGGCTTCCACGACGCCGACGGCCGCCATTGTCGACGAACAACCCGTCCTTTTCCCTTTTGGCATCCCCCCCAAGTCGCAAATGACGGCCCAATTTGATTCCATCTGACTACGGTTGCCTCTGTTCGCGCAGTGTTGGTGCGCTTCGACGCCATGCATTCGGGAAAGGGGGTAGCTGACTTGCATGCGCGCAAGGCAAAGGTATCGTGTGCCCCTCTCGGCGAGCTGGAACATGTCGCGTCGTGTGCCAGATTGGAAGTTTGTCTTCTTGTGCCCATCGGCGCGTCATGTCAACCGGAGAAAATGAACACTTGAAGCTGACATACGTCTTTTTTTTTTGGTTCTTTTTGGTTTTATAGCTCGCCAATTCGTATCAACAGTTGTTGGAGTATGTTATCACTTTGTCCGCGTCCGATCGACCGTTGAGCCCTCTTTGCCATTTGGCCCCTCCTCCTTTCGCCTGTCGTCCTCGTCGCTCCACGCGTGGTGCCACCCTCGACGTAATCACTAATTCCCGAGTTCCTGCAGCGAGTTCTCCAGTAATGACTTGAAGTCGGTCGGCAATTATACCCTCGGTCGCTTGATAGGGAAAGGCTCGTTTGGAAAGGTCTATCTCGCCACGCACAAACTGACCAATGGTTCCAAGGTACGACTGATCTTGCTCGATCACAGTACTACGGTTGCGGAAGATTGGGCCACGCATATGTTGCTCGGTCTGAGAGCTGACTTTGGTAATCCTTTGTCTAGGTCGTTCTGAAATCAGCACACAAAGACGACGCCAACTTGGCCCGCGAAATTCATCATCATCGCCAGTTCGTCCATCCCCATATTGCGAGATTATACGAAGTCATTATCACAGAGAGTCTGGTCTGGTTGGTGTTGGAGTATTGTTCTGGTGATGAGCTTTACAACCATTTACTCGAACGCGGGCCTCTTCCTGTTCCCAAGGTCCAAAAGATCTTCGCCCAGCTCGTCGGGGCTGTTTCCTACGTCCATCTGCAGTCATGCGTGCACCGCGACCTGAAACTCGAAAACATACTACTCGACAAGAATGAGAATGTCAAGCTCGTTGACTTTGGTTTTACGCGGGAGTATGAGGGCCGGATGAATTACCTGCAGACTTATTGCGGGACGATATGCTATGCCGCGCCAGAAATGTTGAAAGGAGAAAAGTATGCGGGTGAAAAGGTTGATGTTTGGAGCCTGGGCGTCATCCTGTATGCGCTGCTCTGCGGAGAGTTGCCATTCGACGACGACGACGACAACGTCACGCGCACCAAGATTTTAACCGAGGATCCCAAATTTCCTGATCATCTCACTGCCGATGCGCTTTCATTGATTAAGTTGCTACTGTCCAAACGACCTTTGCCTCGGCCTGCCTTTGCGGATATCTTGGCCCACCCGTTCCTCGCTGAACATGCACCAGCGCAGCAAGCGATTCTTGATATCAAAGCGCAGCCGCCCTTTACCTCGAACTTGGAAAAGGACTGTTTGCACCGAATGAAAAGCGCTGGTGTGGACATTGACGCAGTGATTGAAAGCGTGTTAGCTCAAAAGTGCGATGCGCTGGCTGGCTGGTGGAAACTACTTTTGGAAAAAGAGGAGCGCAAGATGCAGAGGAGAGAGCGTAAGCGACAAGAAAAGGATCTGGAAAAAGAGCTTCGAAGATTGTCTACTGCATCTGGTCGACTTAGCCGCACGAACTCAGGGTTCCAAAGTCTCAACCAAGAGACGATGGGGCAGTTTCCACGACTAAGCGAACACGGCTCAAGGCGTGGGCGATCCGAACGGAGAAGCGCCCACTATGGAGAGTTTACCGTGACAGATTTGCCGTTACTTCCCGAGACATTACGTTCTCACGACGACATGCCCCCGACGCCGATTGACAAGGACTCCATCCGATCCGTCTCGACCTCCCGGCATCGTCGACCGATCCCGCCACCCAAAGAAGGCGTGATTCGCAGTGCTCGATCACGAGGATCGACGTTGCATTTAGTCACCACCTCCGAAACTCTCGGAGATATGATGAACAGCAGTAGCCATACAGCGGCAGCAAACTCCCATCCGCACCTCAACGGACAACAAAAGACGAGGAAGAAGCCCAGCCAAGCTCTTCTGGCGCACTGGAAGACACTGTCGCACTGGTTCCTGGAGAACACCACCAAGCGAAGAAAGGGCCACCAGCGACAGACCAGTCGAAGCACGCCCGACTTGCATCACAAAGACTCTCGCTCGGACAGCAGTAGAAAAGACGCGAGCCCCCGGCCACAAACGAGCAAATACCCAACAACCAGCTCGGTCAACAGCTCACAGCCCACGGTGTCTCTTCCCAAAGGAGTCAAATCTTCCAACGGTCGCGCCAGGGTGCCGAGTCTCGTTCCCGGACTGAGCGCCGGCGCCGGCGGCCCCGGTCTCGGCACCAGCAACGGCACACCAGGCCGAACAGCTTCCGGATCATCCCTCCGCGCACCATCGACCTCGAGACCTCTCCGACCCAGAATCGTCACATCTCCTTCCTACAAACGACAGTCTCTATCCCCAGCGCCTCATACCCCTCGATCCTCCGTCCGCAGATCATCCGCCGGTCTACGCGGCCGCAAATCCACCTCGTCGTCCGTCTCCTCCGTCCGATCCATGCACCACCACCGCCATTCACATTCCAAAGCCTCCTCCACCAGCTCAACCGGTTCCGTATCTACCTGCAAGACTCCCCACGGACGCAGACAATCCCCCCACCACTCTGTCAAAGTCCTCCCCGCTACCCCAACAGCCGGCGGCTTCCCCTCCAACATCCGCCTTGTGCGCGGGTCTCCCGTCCCAGCACCCCTGCGGTTCTACGACGAGGGCATGCCGAGTGAGAATAACCAACAGAGGAGAACGCCCGGCTCACCGAATCCATTCGCCTCGGGGGTCTTGTTCGCAAAGCGCAAGCGGAATATCTTCAAGGGCCCGTCTTTGAATTTTGGGAGCTTGGGACATCATAGTAGTCGGAATGGTGTGTCGAGTGCGGGCTCTCATTCGAGGAGTGGGAGTGGGTCAGCGCTCGGGAGGCGGTCAGGTGAGATTCCGGGGATACAGGAGGAGGATGAGGAGGCGGCGGCGGCGGTGGTGGTGCAGGAAGTTGATGAGGAGTTGGTGGAAGAGGTTGTGGATTCGTTTCAGCCTATTGTGGGGGGGCCGGGTGAGATTATTGAGGAGCAGATTTTGGAGGAGGAGGAGGCGGTGGTGGTGGTGGTGGAAGAGGGTGAAGAGGGTGAAGAGGGGGCGGAGAGGGGGGCGAGTGTGACTGCTTTGGCGGATGAGGTTGTGGCTGCGCGTTCTGAGCAAGCAGCCTTGATTGGTTAAGAGGCGAGGTTTGATCTGGAGTAGGTGTTTTTTTGTTTTATTTTCACTTTTTCCCCATGCGTCATCATATATATATATGTATTGGGGAGGAACATTGAGCCAAGATGGATGGAGAGATGTCCTGGCCTTGTACAATCTGCGAGTTATTGCTGGTCGTTTTCTTACCATTTTCTTGTTCATTTCATTTCCTTGTCGAGCTTTTCTTTGTCTTCTCCTTTCGTTATCGTCTTCGTTTTCTTTCTCGTCTTCCGGCGCGTCCTTTACCGCATGCATTGCGTGTCTGACGTTGCAGATAATTAGATCCTTCTGCTTGATCCCCATCACTTATTTCCTTTGTTCATTTTCCCTCCGCGTGTTTGTTGGGGCTGTATAACAGTAAGCCAGGACTTCTGGTGGATGAGGAGTGTAAGGAGTGCAGGATTTTGGGAGGGAATATACCCGTGTATTCGATGTATACGATAATCATGCACAACTATTTGTACTTCAATGGTAGCTCTAGAACGGGGATCGGATAGAGGGGCCAGGGCAGGAGACTTGGACCCCAAAAAGTTAATATTTGAAAAGAATGGAGCTCCTTTTTTTAGGTTCCTTTCACTTTCGTGTCAATCACCAGAAATGGGTCGAGAGACGCAAGCATATTGTATGAAGAAAAGTAACTAGCAAAGGGGTATAAATCATGTATAATGCGACTTCTAAGAGCAGAGCGCTCCGAGCTGTAAATTGCAACGTAACCCGAAAACATCCCATCTTCAATCCAAGCCAACCAATGTACTCTATGCTATGCACATTCAAAGCAATCCTTCATCTTATCCCCATGGACCTGCCCTACTCCTCACGCTGCTTTGCACTCTCCCTCCGAGCATTCCTCCTCATCCGCTCCACCACTTCAGGCCGTTCCTCCCGTAGCGTGACCCAGACCCAAAACCAGGCCATCATTTCAACAAACACAAACGAGAAGAAGACGCGGTTCTTGAGGGCGTCGCCGCCCCAAAGAGCAGGGTGGTAAGCCGGGTTCTGGCCCCCGCGGGTGAGATGCGTGGCGCCGCCGTAGAGCGGAGACGAGGGCCCAAAGGAGTAGATGTAGCTTGTAACAAGAATGGCAAAGAGTGCTCGTAGGGGGGCTGCAAAAAGTATCAGTTGCGGCCGTTTCTGTATCAAAAAGATATACAAAGGTGTGTTCTTGTGTTTTTGTCGCGTTTTCGGATCTAGCGTCTTTTAGGGGGGGGGCAAGTTGCAACACCTCTACTCTACATGTCAAGGAAGAACGGAAGTTGATGACAGTTTTCCACAGGACGAGCAACACAGCATAGGCGCTAGGTCTGCACACAAGGACACCAAGCATAGCAATGCGCTCAACCATCAAACAATGCAACATACCTTGCGTCCCCCAGTAATAAAGCGCGCCCAACTCCTCCGGCATCGAAAAGCTGACCAAGTCGCTCAATCCAAGAAACGCGAGCACAGCGCCCAAAAAGGCCAGTGAATGGCTTTGCACATCGAAGCCTCGGGCGTGGGGCTACAATCGCGCACACAAAACGGTGAGCAGACACATACACATCCAGATGACGCGTGCAATGAAGATGAGAGCTTCACAGAAGGGAAGGGGGAAAAGAGGCCTCTCGGGCGGTTAAACTGGAGGAGGCCCGAGTGTTTGAAACGAAAAGGGATGATGACTACTTACGATGCCCATGCTCTGGCCGAGGACTTGCACGAGGATCTGGTCGGGAATGCGTTGGGGGTTGGTGATGAAGATGACGCCGAGGGCGATGTGGAATAGGGAGATGGAGATAATGAGTGTTTTGGAGGTGATGATGGCCATGGCTGCGATTCTTGTGCGGGGGTGTGAGAGCTGCTTTTTTTCTGTTGTTGAATTTCCTTCTTTCTTGCAGGAGAGGATCCTGGATGAGGCGATGCAGGTGGTGGACGTGCTTTGGCGGTGTTGCAACTTGCAGCAAGGTCTGATTAATCAGTGTGGATTGTAGGTACCTGGTAGCCTGTAGGTATGCCGGATTGACTTTCGAGGGAGGTTGGTGCGAGTTTTGGCTGTGGCGGCACCGTTGGACGTTGGATCGATCGACCGAGGGTCTCGTATGCAGCGAAACGTGAGATTTAGGCACGACGACTATTATTAGGAGGTTATGGACGCAGCATTCAGTAGGAGGTAAAGGAGGTACAGGAGGTATAGCGGGATGGCGTCGTGAATGCGATACGAATACGATAGACGAAGGCGGACAATTGGAGCTGTGGTTGGAACTTGGGGCACTCACAGGGCGAAGGGGAATAAATGTAGTGAGTGGGGTTAGAGAGCTCAAGCTTGATGGGGGGGCAACGGCACAGGTCGGTACATATGTACCTGAGGTACTGCCAGCTGGCGGCAACGCTGCGTTTCGCATGAGATAAGGAGCACTCTTATTACGCATGGCTTTCAACTTACAACAAACTCAAAACGCCATAAGTATCTACGGAGTACCTTAGGTAGAGAAATAAAGGAGAAGACCGAGAGCAGAGAACGTAGGCCAGACACCCGCAGGAGCTGTGCTACGCAATAAATAGAGGTCTGAGTAATAGACCGAAAAGACGATAGATCCCGCAGGACAAGAGTAGGACTCAACCAGAAAGAATGAAGAGCGTCCCAAGACTTCATTGACTATCTAAAAATGATTGTGGGAATCACCCAGTTCATATCAAGCAATACCCTTCATCCCCCAACCAACAAGAGTGAATGATGATTGGCTGACGAGGTAAGGGGGAAAATACAAACTTGCTCGCGGAGGTGCAAGGCCGAGACAATCGAGCAGCTCATCTCCGAAGTCGGCCCGTTTTCTGGTAGGGAGCTCATCTAGGCCCGGTCATCACTCACGGAAAGCCTCCTTCCATCACATCATCCCTCGCCCGCCATGGCCCCGTCCCTGGACAAAGCCAAACACGTCAAGTACTGGCAGCGATGCTTCGCCTCCCTTCTACCATCTCCCTACACGGCAAACGACTCCAGCCGCCTCACCTTTGCCTTCTTCATCGTTTCTGCCCTAGACCTCCTCTCCAGTCCCCTCGCTCCCCAGGACCGCTCCTCCATTCGCACCTGGGTTCTCAGCCTGCAGCACCCGCAAGGGGGCTTCTGCGGCAGCGCCACGCACATGCTCGTCGGGCAGGACTCGCATAAGGGCTCAGCAAATCTGGCTGCCACGTTCTTCGCGCTCCTCCTCCTGGTCCTTGCGGCAGATACAGATGACGAGGCAGCTTCTGCTTTTTCTGGCGTGGAGCGCAAGAAGCTGCTCCGCTGGATGAAGAAGCTGCAGAGACTGGATGGCAGTTTCGGACAGGTGCTGTGGGAGGGAGAGCCTGTGGGGGGTAGGGATATGAGGCACAGTTATCTGGCGAGTTGTATTCGCTGGATGCTGGGGGGAGCAGCCCAGGAAGAGGGTGATGGGGCGGGGAGGGAGGAGGATGTTGATGTCGAGGGGATGATTGACCATGTTCGGCATACGCAGGTAGAGTGCACAATTCGAACCATTGACAGAACTTGTCCATTTTTTGAGGCGCAAACTTACTTTGTGACATAGACGTACGATGGTGGCGTGGCAGAGGCATTGGATCACGAAGCCCATGGTACGTAACAGTATCGTTGCGACCACCAACGAACGAGCCATGCACATAGATGCATCGAGTGTTTGAGCTGACTTAGACTTCTTTTCCGTTCTTCTTTTGCGCCCCCTTTTAGCCGGATATGCGTACTGCGCTGTTGGTGCTTTATACATGCTTGATCGCCCACCCTCTTCTACACCTTCTTCAACACCTTCACACGGCAGCCCCGCCATCGAAAGGGGCATTCCTGATCGGACAGCTCTGATCCGGTTTCTCGTCCACAGGCAATTCAACTACCTTGTTCAGCAGGAAGAAGATGTCGATTCCAGCGAGGACAAGGAGAATTTCGTCGACACCGGGCTAGGTGCAATGACCCTAGACGACGGCTGCACGCATGTAGGATGGAATGGGCGATGGAACAAGAAGGCGGACACGTGCTATTGCTGGTGGGTAGCAGGTACACTGTCGGTACGTTGTTTTGGTCGTCGACTTTCTGTCGGTCCTCTGATACATCTCACACTCACTGATGATCGCATATAATTCTGCCAGATGATGGACGCTTCCCACGCGGTCAACATCACACCTTCAAGGGCCTATCTCCTAAACATCACACAGCACTGCACAGGCGGTTTCTCAAAACACGCAGGGGGATACCCGGATTTGTACCATGCGTACCTGGGCTTGGCTGCGCTGGCCGTCATGGGCGATGAGGACTTGAAAGACTTTGATGTGGGGTTGTGCTGTAGTCGCGAGACTCTGAGGAAGATTGAGTTGGCCCGGGACAGATTGTTACGGATAGATGCGGATAGGAGGGCAGCAGAGAGGGGGAGAAAGGAGTTTTGGGGGGCCCTTCAAACGAGGACATGAACATGACATGGGCGGGGACTGTCTACTTGATGATCAGACGAACCGTTTCTGGAGGCTAACTCTGGAAAAAGCTGATGTGTTGTAAGATTAGTGTATAAAATTCCCAGAGCCTTGATTCCATGACTGCACTTCCAAGAAGCTGCATCTCATCCGCTGCTCATCCGCTGCTCATCTGTCGTGAGTTGTGACTCGTGAGCACTGAGAACTTGGAGTTGGAAGTGCCGTATCGTATCGTATCGTGTGTGGATCCAGACAGCGCACTGTGCGACGCTTCCCGAATCCCTCCCCCTCCATCGGAGTCCTTATTCAATACCCCACTTGTCGCCGAGATTCTCCCGAACAGCTGACGATATCACCCTTCCTGACCTGAATGCAAGTCGCAACACAGCTTCACAGCAATCGCAGGCACACACGGGCTCAGCCATGCCATCCTCACCAGACCAAGATCCCGCCCAGGACCCGAAGGACCCGTTCTCCAAGGACATCAGAAGAAAGTTTGAAACGTACGCGTCGTCCCTATCCGCATCTAACCCGTTCCACTCTCCCCATGATGAGTCACGAATCCGTTTGTATCTCCCGCTAATGTACTCTTGTCCTGTAGCAAATCACATAGCAAATTCGTCGACCCATGCCAAGAAGCAGCGCAGCGTAGCTATAAATGTCTATTTCGAAACGACGGCGACAAGTCCATGTGCAGCGACTATTTTCAGTGCGTGGTGCGCTTTTGCGCTCGTCCTGTTGTATGAGGAGTTGTTGGAGGGGGGCGAAGTGGACCAGGACTCGAGTCAATAACAGGAAAAAGCTAACACTGTACAGGGCATACAAGGATTGTAAGGCTGCTTGGGTAAGTCCTCGATGCGCTTGACGATGGCTTTTTGGACGCTGACAATTTGTGTAGACCGAGACGCGCAAGGCAAGTAATAGCTCATAAGAATAGCGAGGGAGCCTTGAAATAATGACGAAGAACTGGAGACGAGGAGATCGATGGATTTTTGAAAAGTTTTCTTTTTGCCCATCGAGGAGGGCGGGGGACTCAAAGAGAGGGGCTTTCAGATATTATGTTGCTTTTATGATGGGACAAGGGTCATAGTAACTTCAAAGATTTCATGTACAATAAGCATAGGTGATTCCAACGGCGTCCAAGGGCCTGGTTTTTGTTTCAGCGAAGCGTAGGAATCTACGGTAGGATGGAAGCACAAAGGGTGCCGCCGATATTGGTAAACCGGGGCACATGTGTCGCTTCTGCGCCAATTGGGGGAACATAAAACCTGGCGTTTCGAACTAAATGGCTTTTAGTCAGATATTCTCAGCCCTTGATAACTGCCAGAAACGATACCTGGTATGCCCTTCGTGGAAGCGATCCTAGAAAATGCGCCATGTGAGATACAGTGTGAAAAAGGATATACACACTGTCCTTCTCCTTCCAGACTGCGACATGGAGACCGCCAGCCGCAGAATTCCTTCTCACGAGATCCTCATTCAAGAACATCCCGCTCCCGGAGTCCTGGCCAAGCCGGCTTCTTCCTCACATGCTATGATGCGCCAACGCCCCCGGCTCAGAAACGGGACCGATCTGCAGCTGCAGACTGCCTTTCAAGATGGCAACTGGGCGGTGGTGATGCGGCTTGCCCAGCAACGGGCTCGGACGACCAACGACCCATACTTTGAAGTGAGCAGCTCATGCCACGCATTCCCATTGAGATGCAATCATGGCACCCTCTCGTCAGCTTCCTTGCTCCCTTATAATACTACCGGCGTGCTGTCCCTAGTTACTGGTCTAATCTGTGGGGATGCAGGTTGTCAAGATCTGCGCGGAAAGCCAGTTAGATGACCCCAACGCCAAGTTTGTCGCTGTGGCTTTCATCGACAAGTACGTCAAGGAAGGCACCGTGCTCAAAGACGTCGACGCTATTGATCTGCTGGACTGGGCCACGGTGGGACTCGTCCCCGAAGAGACCTTTGCGGAGACGGTAGGCTCGCTGAGGGTGAGGGCCGTCAAGGCGGCACCCAAGGACAAAGTCGCGGCGACGAGATGTTTGCAGTCTTGTCTGTTGCACTGGGACTTAAATGGCGCGCAGCAAGTGAGTGTTTCTTAAGTGGCCGGCGCTGTATCCGCAGCCCGGAACATGAGATGAAGTGAAAGGCAATGTTTCTCGGGCTTACACAATGTGCTAGATCGCTGCCATCATTGATAGGTCTTTTCCTCAGGATCGGGAATTCATGTTTTGGAATATCGTGATTACCCACAAGTTGGCGGTATGTTTCTGAATAGCCTCAAGGCCCAGAGAGGCATTTGTGTATTCGGGTGGAGGAGACGCCGACAACCGACTGACTACGTGTGAACTCAGACAAGTGACCAAGCACCATCCGATAAGAAGAAGCTGTATTCGATGTTGGCACAGAAGCAAATCGAGCGCGCTGCCCAACTCACTGAGCAGGCGCACGCGTCACAGACAGCGGATGGGATGCCGCCGCGAGGAATCCAGTCGGAACAGGAGATCCTGTTGCTCTACGATATTGTGGAGACGCACGGAACTGTCGAAGATTGGAAGAAATTGATCGACAGTCCAGTGTTCTCCCCGCTGGTCCAGTTCCGAAAGGGGAGGAAAGAGCTGTTTCAGCGGGTTGCGGCCAAGTATACGAGTTCTCAAAAGTGGACGGCATTATGCGACTTGTGTTACGAGGTTCTTTCGGATGTGGGAGAAGATGGAGAACTGACACTGACGGCGTGCGACTGGTTGGTTTGGAGACATTTTCTTGAAGCTGCTGCTCAAATCAAGAGTTCCGACGCAGGGTACGTGTGTGCATTTTTGTTTTCACCAATCCGCACCAGAGACTCATACTTAAAAACATCCAGCTGACGAGGAGGGAACAGAGTGGTTGCAAAGCTACGGGACTTGCTGATCAGAGTTGCCAAGACGAAAAGCCTGAAGCCCATCTACAAGAGGAATATTCTCCTGGCAAAAGTCTCCTCGTCCTTTATACTCGAAGCTGTTGACCAGGAAGATGTGGACAGCGATGAGAAGCCGTCATCCTCGCGCTTGCAGGAACTGCAACTGTATATTGAGGATCAGGGCACAAGCATGGCTTGTTTCGACGATATCAAAGAGTTTGTGGAGCGGCTGGACGTTGGTGGCATGAAGCACGTGGCTTACACACACGTGCCGGACCTGGCAAACAACGCCACGGATCCAGAGACTTCTGCCAGAATCCGTCTTCTCTCTCTGAAACTGCAATATCTCGTCACGACCTGCCCCATTTCACGGAGCCAAGTTGCTGGCAAAGTCCCGACATCTAAATGCCTGGTCTGCGACTCGGTGTTTGAGACAGAGTGCTGCCATTCGTGTTTTTCGACCATCACATCCGCTGCCTTGAAGGCGTATAGATCTGCTTCAGCTATAGAGGAGCAAAGGGATGACGGGCCCGTCCAGAGCCAGATCCTACCAGAGCTAGCCTTGGTGGCAGGCCTCTGCAACGCTCAAATGGCATTTTGCGGACGACCAGGCTACCGCGCTTCGGAACCTCCCAAGACGGAATTTCTCGTACGGGCTCTCCTCATCCTCGAGAATCAGGTGTTTCTCACGCCCAAGCACAGCCAGACATGCCTCGTCCTTGTGCAACTCCACCTTCTCCTCGGATCAGCCCATCGATGTCGCGAGATCTGGCAGGAGCTGGGCGTGAAGCGAACCATTGTCGATTGTCTTGCGCCGATCTTTTACGATCGATTGTCGACGATTTCGCCCGTCATTCTCGATGCTTCAGATGACTGGGGCTGGGAGCTGATTGAGACACTGCGCGGCCATTTCGCGAATTCTCTTAGGACGCCTATGCCGAGAACACTGATTAGTGCATTCGAGGCGGGAAGCTATGCCAGTATCATTGACATGCCAAAGTACACTCACAACCTGCGCTTTGGGTGCACTCGGGCGATGAGCTTGGTGGAAGGGGCCAGGGCCGATCGACTGCTGGGTGAATCCTTTGACGGGTTTGTGATTGATGAACGCTTTTGTACGTATATATGATACCCGCGGAGAGAAGCGCTGCTAACAATATACATCAGGCGATGTGAATGACGGAGTCGAGTTGAGACACGCTGTTGACTACGGATCATTCCCATCCTGGGGCTCGAGTGCATCGACACCGTTACACGAGCGTCTGCGTCTGGGGCCCGGTATATCTGTAGGTCAACCCTCTCTTGCGAGATGGCAGCCCAGAGACTAACAAGATCAGAACACGCGCATCCATCTATCTCTGCTCAGCGAAGCCTTTCACGACATTCTCACCTACAGACCGCCCACCCTCTACAAGGCCACGCCCACGAGCCAGGGCATTGACCGCAAATTCGTCGTGGAAATGATGGGTCAGCTCAGCCACTCCATGTCCGGGTTCCTCGTTACCGCCACAGAACATTGCACAACAAGTGAAGCGCTTTACTTCAAGACAACACATCTGCTCGCGACGCTCATCTCGCTATGCGCCAGCAAAGAGGCCTCCACTCCCCTCCCCGATGCCACCGTGTTGGGCCAAATCATCAACGCCATACAAGTCTCCCTGACCAGCCAACTCGATGCGGTGCCCAGCTCAGCCGAAACCATCCAAGGTCTCCTCTCCGTCTTCAGATCCTATCACGATATCACCATGCTTCGCGACACAGCCATGGCCACGGTCCTCACCACGACATGGATCCTTGCGTTTAATGAGCGCGAAAAGGAGCGCGGTGGATCGGGAGAGAGTAGAAAGCTGCCCAAGGAGGTGATCTCCCTGATGAAGGCTCTGCAGACGTGCGCGGAGAAGGTCCTCAAGCAGGGCAAGGAGCTGATTATGTCTTTGCAGACGGAGGCGAAGAGTGGGGAGGAGGTGGCTAGCCGGTTGAGGGAGTGGGTGATTGGGGACCGTGATGCTGATGGGGAGCTGGAGGAGTTTGTGACGGATGAGACGGTGGAGGAAGTGGTGGAGAGTTGGAGGTTGAATGTGGGGGGGTGGCGGCATGTTACGTGGGAGATGAAGTGATGCATCTAGACGAGCAAGGATGGATGATGTGTTTGGTCACTGGTGTATGTGCTGTTGAACAAAGCCGTGTGCTGCAGAGCTCAAGTTCCTAGATACTAATAGCGATGAGCCGCCAAAAAACAACCGGAATGGGAGGAGAAAGCAAGCGGTAGGGCACAATTATTAGAACTACAATAGACTAAACGCCATCTACATGCTCTCAGCGGATTGAAGAATGGGATTTCAATCGTCAAAGTCGGAAGTAGTGCCTGTTTGAGATCGACTTCAAAATCCGGGGCAGATGGTGGGGCGACACATGGCAAGTCTATGATCGCATGGCGTTTCGTGTCATGACCTCACCGTGACGCTTCCAAGGAACTTGCCATCTCGCAATCATCACTACCTAGGTACCGAACCGACTTACCTGCTCTCACGGGTGGGTGACACACACACACATCATACTTATCTTTCCTCACCACCTTGCATCCCAACCCAAATACGCGCAGTAATCACCACTCACCAAAAGCCAAGCACTATTCGCCACCTCCGAATTCCTGTAACTACATACCATCGTCACAACTTACAAGCACTCAAGTCTAAAGGCCACCACGCGCAAGATATCAACCACAGAACCCAGCAAAACACCCTGACAGCCCCCAAAAATGTCCCCCTCCAACAACTCCAGCTCCTCCCCCACACAAGATTCACCACCCCACGGCCAGACACAAGGCCAGCAGAGTCGCAGTGTACCCCTCTCTGCAGAACCGGGTGCTTACAAGGACGACGGAGCGAGGAGGGTGCCGCTCTCGGCGGAGGGGGGAGTATATTCTCGAGATGGGGAGAATGAGCCCAAGGGGGGAACGGCGGGGGAGAAGGGTGTTTCGATAGGGGGGGAGGAGAAGGCGAGTGCGAAGTCAAAGGTTTGAGAGGCATTGGTTGAGGGCCGAGGCGGGAGTAGGAATGCGGACGAGCCTACGTCGTATGAGGAGAGGGAGTCACGAATGAATTGGGTCATGGTTATGAGGATACAAGAGTGTTTGCAGAACAGTTTGGAGGGACCAGGGTCAAGGTCGCTGTGAATGGCTTCAGCGGAGAAGAGCGCGATTCGAAACTTGAAAGCCGGCGGTGGTTTCGGTGCGGGTCGATGGGATGGATGGTGAGGTCCGAGGGAGTGACGTTGTTACAACGGCCATCATGACGGCATCTGTAGTGATTGCATGATTGTAACGTGTTCCTGGACATTTCAAGTAGGCTGAATCACGCCACAATTGGGAGTATTTGTACTGAAAAAACGTTGTATATGATGCGCATCATGACATACGGTTTCTACCTGGGTATTTGAGAACATGTGCACAACCATCCTTTGTTACACGCAGCTATCAAAAAGGCTGGGCTTGCAGAACGCCAGCACTGCCTCCTGCCACATTCGCTTGATCATTCAAGTCATAGGAATAAAATACCGCATCTAGGCCTAGATACTGAACCTTCTCTAGGCGGCGTTGACATCGTCTTCCCTCGCCGCCTTCTCCAACAGAGGAGGTGGTCGCGCAATCTTCTGCATGAGCACGTAACGCTTGACGAACCAGGGCAGCCAGACGGTTGTTTCGTAGTGGAGAAACTTTTTGGTCGGCACGGAAAAGACCTCTGTTTGAGATGTGGGTTAGCAGATTCTCCTCACTGTTCATCCGTTTAGGGGAGTGGATAGGTTGTTGTGTTGTGGAAAAATAAAGGTTGAACGTACGATCTATTTCCTCCAAGGTGAGCTGCTTCGTTTCGCGCACGAAGCAGAATATCATGACCCAGGCGATAAGGTTGAGGCCGGCATAGAATCCGACTGTTTTCAGTTAGTTACGCGTGCTCGGTCGTTTGAGAACCGAAATGAGGACCGAGGTCAGGGTCAGATTGACGTACAGGCTCCGGTAGCGGTCATGACTGTCTTCATGCGAGGAAATGTGAGGCCGAGAATGCCAGCTGTTGTTTGAACCAGAGGTTAGAGCAATGCAAAGTAGAGCTTGAGGGGATAAATTCATAGACACCTGCCAGTGCTCACTCACCAAAAGTGTTGTTGATGCAGACGGCCCATGCCATGCCCTGCTCACGCTGGATAGTGGGAAACACCTCCGCCGAGTACTGAAACGCTACGGGACCCTCCCCAAGCGAATAGCAGATAGTAAAGAGATACACGAATCTAGAATTTGGTGAAGGTAGTAATCCAGTCAGTACTAGGTAGGTAGTCGAGTATATACACACGGAACGTTGGTAACTTACAGCACAACAGGTCCGATCCGCGCCCCTCGAGACCGGAAGTCGCCCGCGGGATTCTGATCCAGGTCCGTCGGTGAAATGTGGTACGCGCCATTAGGAAGCAGAGACAGGCCAGCCGCCAGTAAGAAGATACACATGAGGGGGAAGGTCTACACGAAAACGGACAGATTAGCTTGCGAATACATTCTGGCAAACAAAAGGAGGGAAGTGACAGTACAATCATGGTCAGGGTCCTGCGACCCTTGGTATCAATAAGGAACAGCGTCGGAATTGTAGCCACGACCTGCACCGCTCCGTAGCCCAGCGATGCGTACAAGGCCTCCGTCTTGCTGTACCCGACACTCTCGAAGATAGAGGAGCTGTAGAATGAAATAACTATTGTTCACCGATTAGAAGAGTGAAATGACAATGAAAGTAGCAACAGATCCGGCTCGGTGACCCCAAGAAAAGGAAGCAAAGGAAAAGAAAAAAGGAGGGAAAAAAGGGGGACGCACTGTTAATCCCACACATCTGCTGCGCAATCATAACCGTCGACGCTCCATAGTTGGCGCGTCGAATCCTCGGGATGCGGAAACAATCCCACAGACGCGAAAAGTAAGTCGAGTTAACCGTCTCCTTCTTCTCGACCTCGTAAATGACGTGTGAGTAGTAAAAGTCGCGCGCTGCAATGATGGGATGCGCGCGCAGGCGCATCATGGAAGCGAAAGCCATGTCGTACTTGTTATTCTTCATCAGCCAGCGGGGGGATTCGGGGCAGAAGAAGATGCCGATCATGAGGATGAGCGAGGGGATGAAGGCGGATCCAAATTGTAGGCGCCAGGCGATTTTGCCGGTGTCTTTGACGATGACGTTGGCGGCGAAGCCGAGGAAAATGCCTGAGAGGCCTACGTTAGCATCTCATGTCTCTTTTCTTATCTTTCTTTCTGTTCCTCCATTCTCTCTTGTCTTTCTTCTGCTCACCTGCGACAACCCATAGCTGCCAGAACATGACCAAAGCACCACGCGTTCGCGCTGGAGCCATCTCGGCCGAGTAGATAGGCACAGTGGCATTCTTGGCGCCAATGCCAATGCCCATGACGAATCGCGCCGCAAAGAGACCCTGCCATGACTGTGCAAAGGCTGAGCCAATGGGCGTGGCGGTGAGACATGCGGCCGTGAGGAAGATTTCACCACGGCGACCGAGAAAATGGTTGAGGGGATCGACAATGAAGGCGCCGCTGTCAAACAGTCAGTAACCCCGTGATCATGATGTTGGGTGATGTTTGCGCTCCCGCGTGTGTCCGCAAGGCGGCAAAGCGTTCACGAAGGTCCAAGGGAACGCGCAACGCACATAAGACCAGCCGTTAGGAAAATAATTGAGTTGATCAGTCCCACGATCCATTCATTCTTGCCCTCGCCCGTCAGGCCAAACTCCTCGGGAAACGACAAATTCGCGCCATTGGCGCCCGTCTGATCCCATCCCTGAGTGGCAGCGCCAATAGCACACAGCCCGATTGAGTACCAGAGCATAAAAGGGCCATGCCACTTGTGATCGCGCTCGTAGATTAAAGCAGTGCGCTCACCTTCGTGCAGCGACGAGATCAACTCGAATCGCTCCGGATCGCGCGCAATAAGGGCTGCTCGGCCAAAGAGCTCGGAGTGCTCTGACAGGCCGTGGGCGTCGGCGAAGTCGTGCGCATCTTGGACGGCTTCCTCTTCAGTGCGACGCTGCAAAGATTCTGATCAGCTACCCATATTTTTCAGAGATGGACGAAAAGACGCACCTTGAGCGGGTTCTCAATGATGTTCAGCGCAGCAGAATTGCGTCGGCCGGTGCCCGGTGTTGTTTCAGGTAAATGTGCGTCGCTGCCGTGCTGAACTCCTTCTTCGCGCAATGTCTCGCCGTATTCATCCAAGCCTTTCTTCTCCATGGCTGCTCTGACGTTCTATGTGATCTGTCGAACTGTGTTCCCTCCCTACACGTGTGTGTTCGTTGTCTTCAAAATGTCTCGGACAAACACAATGGGGGAGAGCATCGGACTGGGACAAACCATTCAAGACTGCAGGGAATCTGGGGGGGGGACGGGACAACTAAACGCGAAAACTACAACCTCGACACATGACATGTACATACATATATATGTATGTCTATGTATTGGAATCCGGGGTAAAGGAGGGAACAACGGAAGGCCGGCTAAGATGCTCCTCTTTTTCCCCAGTCTGTGACGTCAAGATCCCGTATTTGCCCGTGGCGCTACCCCGACTTATCCACTTCTCCCCAGGATCTTCATCTTTCCATCCAGTCAAGACGGACGTTGCGGAGGTGGAGGTTTGGCTTTCTGACATGCTCCGGGGTTTGTTTTATTAGCCTCCAGCCGTCAGCACGGAATGTATGCATCTGGGATGGGCTAAAAACAAAGGAATTGATTGAGTGGACTTGGTTCTTGTCCTCTAAACGCAATCACATGGCCTCGTTAGAGTCGTTAGGGCCCTCAATGCGCGGCGCTGTCCAGTCGGAAGCCGATGACGTTTTGTAATGACCAAGATACAATCGTGTTGCCCCTACAGGCAGGTATGTACTCGTAGATGGCGAGCCTTGGGTCGTTGACTCGTCGTGGTGGGTTGTCATCTTCCCATGGTTTGCCCTCTAAGCCCGCGGTCGGTCGGCCGCATGTATCGAATGTTGTGGCGGGTTTTCCGTTCCATCGCGCTTAGAGTAACCCGCGAAGATTCACGGCACGTACTCCGTATGTTGTTGGTGGATGAAGAGCCTTTCGGTACAAGTTTTATCGGATAAAAGACAGCTGTCGCAGCACGGAGTTGTTGCAGGCAGCACAATTTGCGACAAGGAGAGTGGTTTGTCATTGACGATTTTGATGGAATCGGAGTTCCCCACACAGCCAAATCATCCACCCATTACGCAGGTCATCCGCAGCACGATGGCATACGGAGCAGGTATCTGGCACACCCCCACGAAACGCGGCAGCGTGGCGAGGGGCGCTGCGGAAGCGTTCGTGACAGAACAGTCCAAATGCCTCCGAGTCGTCACCGGAGCGTACAGAGCTACCCCTCGCAGCCGAAAGAGATAATGGAGCGCGACTGGAAAGAACGATGGGAGACGGACAGAGCCGCAGCAACACGCCAGAGACCGAATCGCCAACATCCCTCATTGCTCAAGCACGAGTCCGCCGCCCTCATCCAGTGCGCACGCAAAAAATAGGCTTGCGAGCGTTGCTGTATGCACGGAACGTCCCCGACGTGGACTCACCTATCTGTCATTGCTGGCTGGGAGTACCTAGACGATATCTATCACGTGCTGCTATATGCCCGGACTTCTCCCACTGCCAGACAAGCCCTTGACGTCCCGGATAGATAAGGCACACCTTCTGACAAAGTGGCTGATCGCCACAAACTGGCTGCACCAATTCGCGCTTGGCCTCAGAATTGCACCAAGAATGGGACGCAGAACCCGGACTGTATTGACCACCCCTCCAGCGACTGCGGCCAAGCGGGCAAGCAGCGCACCCTTCTACAAATGACTGAGTATTGAATGGTGGCGTATAGGTTTTCCTCCCTGCACCAGGGTTTTTCCTGTGCGGCTTATGTAACAGATGTACTAACTATTAGGCTTACCCCTTGGGCCCTATCTAGAGTAACTATTGACAAAACAAAAAAAAGCTCAATGCCCTGCAACAGTGGAGTAGCCCTACCCTTCCGTTTCTTTCCTGTAGAGCCCGTATAGCCAGCCGGCTTCTCCATATTTCCTGACAAATTCTCGAAACGTCCGTCAGCGTGAGATTGGCGCGGAATGTCCACGAGGGTTTCCTTGTAACCCGCCCACTTAACTAACATGCCGCGTGTCCCTTTCCATGGCCCTGCGCGCAAGATGCGCTCGACTGCATACATGGGCGCTTCGTCGTCTGGTAATAGCCCGTCTGACATCGTCTGTAACTTGCGAGGGGAGTGGGTCGCCGGGATCGCGGCGAAGAAATATCCACGAAAAACCTGTTATGTATGCTACTCGGGACATCACCTGATTCCAACGCTCCGTGGCGCCGTCCGTCTGGGGGGTGGAAGGCGGTTGATAGGCGTTGCTCGTTGCTCGATGCCAACTACGTTAGGTGGCACAAGCGCCGCCAGAAGCGACCGGTCCAGTTAGAGCCGCGGTCTGACTAAGGGCCGCCGGGAAGCCGTGGAAACGCCAGTGACTGTTGACTGTTGACAAAGGCCTTGGCGCACGCTTCGGCATCCATTGTAGTCATGGCCTCGAGTGTCACCGAGTGGAGGAGGCGGTCGGAGATCACCATGAGAAAGCGCGGGTCGCCGTCCTTCTCGCTGTGGAAACGGTCTGTGGCACGGGGAGAGGGCGGAGGAGACCCCGGCCCTGCTGGCGTGTCACCTTGGAGCGGTTACACACGTGACACGACGCAGTTGCGGACGAATGGGCGCAACAGCGAGGTACTGCTGGGGCCAGAAGTATCCGCGGGCGAGAATGGCGAGCGTCGCGTCGCGCCCCAGGTGTAAGGGAAGGCACGTCGATAAGTGCCGGGGAAGAAGCGTCAAAAGGCGTAGTTAGGGGGGGGAACCTCGTCGTCGTTGGCGGTTACAGGCGCAGGGGCAGTGACGTTGACGCTGAGGCACGCAGGGCGGCTCTGGTGCGTACGGCCGAGATCTGGAGGACTGCACATATGTCGCCGTGAACAGTTTCCTTTGTGACCATGGGTGTCGCGAATTAGCTGAAACTTACGCTCGCTGAGGCGCTCGTCCGACGCGTCCTTCGGCATCACCTGGTCGCGGCGCGAGAGGAAGTCGGGTTTTTCGGAGTCCTTGCCGGCGCGGAACTTGATCGTAAAGTTGTAATAAGACAACTCCTCTGCCCAGCGGATTTGACGTTCAGAGAGCATGCGAGTGGTCATGAAATACTGAAGGTTGCGGTGGTCGGAAAGGATGGTAACCGTCTTCTGGCAACTACGGAGCTCACCACGAAAATGCTTCACTCGAAGAAACCCTGGCGCGTCCGAAACGTCGTCTTCCATTCCTCACCCATGCGATGGAACGCGGTGCGCACGTCGAGTTTCGTTAGATGGTGTGCTTTGGCTAGCTGACGGAAGGGTGGGTCTCCCGGATGAGAGGCAGGGGATAGCGATCTTTGGAGGTGATGGCGTTGAGGCCGCGGTAGTCGACACAAAAACGTAGACCACCGCCAGAGGCTTGCGCGCGAACAGCACCGGCTTGTCGAAGAGGTCCGTGAGAGTGGCTCGGAGCATAAGGAGTTCCTCGTGGGACATGTCGTAGAGCGGCCCCGTGTGGCGGTTGGAGGTCCTTCCCTTTCTCGTCTTTTTCGAGAGGAATGCATATCGAAACCAGGTCGGTGGGGTGGGAGGTTCACGCCGGGAGGGTCCTCAAGGAAGGCAGGGGCGTTCTCGGGGAGGATTTGGATCCCGTAACAGGACAAGATGAAGGGGATCGTGCTGGTCTCGTGCCAAGAATGTCATTGTTCGATCTTGTTATGTAACCCGTGGTCTTTTTGTGAGGGGCCTTCATTGCAACCCGCGAGGCCACGAGTGCGTTCATGACCAGGGCTTTTTGCCTGTTCTCCACGTTCCAAAAGAGGTTTCCTATAAACAGCATCACGGAGAGGGCCATATCAAGCGAAAGGTGAGACTTCCTTTGCAGGCAACAGCCCCGAGTCTTACAAGACGAGTATCAAACGAAGTAGATCGGTTCTGAGCGGCTCGTCCCTCTTCCTCGGCGCAACGTTCCTGTGTGGCATTCAGCCATCTCTCTTTGTTTATCTTGGCATCTCCAGTGTTTCGGGCACCAAATCGTGCTGATATCCACTGGTGACATCTAGACCCTAGTACAAGTCAGGTTGCAGAAGATGGTCATGAAACATGATAACTATAGATACTCCGCGACATAGAGATTGAGTACAGTACTCCGTAGCTGGCCATGTCGAGATGCTATGCTTTCAGAAACGCTGAAGATTGTGACTCCCGCGAGGCAACCGAGGAATGTTCGGTGTCTGCAAGCAGTTCCAAGCGAGCGGGCTAAGCCGCAAAATCGTTGCCAAGTTGAATGTACCGCGTACCATTGAGTGCGGAGTAGATGCGCAAATCAGACTAGGAGGTTCTAAGGTAAGTGCTTAGTCGAGTGGATATGGAAAATTTTTGGGCTTTTTCTTGGGGTGTAACGTTAGTCTCCACCCAAACGCTCGGGGTTGAAACGAAGCAAGGGCCCATACGGAGTACGGAGTGCACAAGTCGTGCCGTTCTGAAATTCATGTCGCTGAACTTTACCCACGCCAAGAGAATTTGCGTGAAAGAACCGTTACATTCAAAAGATTCAGTGCATCTGACTGCTGAAAGGAGAAAACTGCAGCGATCAGAGACAACCAACGCAGACGGCATGAGGCCGTGATCTCAGCATCTTTACCAGACCGTGAACTCGCCGCCCCGAAAGGGCCGATGATCCCGGCTCCGCCGCATCCCTGGAAATTGCCCGAAATGGAAGGTCGCCAAGGATAGTCACACGAATGGTTGATGCCATCTGTTTCACAAAAGAATGGGCGCAGCCGTCTGGCCACTCTGATGTGTTTTGTTTACCCCTATATACCCTGCGACACCATCCAATCCATCGTGCCAAGGCGAGAACCGAGCTTTTTTTCTCCGCCCCAAACAAACCTTCTTCGGCTTCTTCCTCCACTCCAAGACAAGAATTCTATATTCCGTGTCGGAATCGCTATCCATAGCAACACTGCCACATGACCGGATGGACCAATGAGGTACCTGTGTGGACCCACACGCACACTCATTGGCTGCAGCCGTCACAACATTGTCCCTAGGTAAAAGGTAGAATAGAGGGCTTTGCCCCCTTTATTATCCTTCATTCGGAGTCTTGCCTCACTTTCTAGTTCGAACAGACACGACGAATGTTTTGGTTACGAATGCATGCATTGATCCTTATTTGCTTACCCTGTTTGTCCCAACATTCCGAAACTACGGAGGCGATCCAGAGGGGATCCGAGGGATTTTACCGACTGTTTCATCACAGAATCTGTATCCGCCGGTATGATGGATCTTAACGCCAATGTTGGCTCTGGGTATAACGGATATGTAGGTATGTACTCCGTATGTAGGTAACTCTGACGGGTGGTCGATTGCCGAGTAATACGGGTGTAAAAATCGCACGTGCAGAGTCAAATTTCAATGTTTAGACACCACGGATAAGTTGCTTTTACTCCGCCAGATGTGCTTTTACATATAAGACGATGGGAGATGCCTCTTTTTCATTATTGACTTCCCGGGATCATTCACTTCTTCTCTTCTCATTGCCTCCTTTTTCGTTTCTCTTGTTCATTTTCTGTTGTCGTTCCTCTTGTTCAAACGTTTTCATTCATTCTTCTTCATACCTTGCCTTCATTTCTGTAGAACGAGCCACTCAGTCCTACCAGATAGAAAGAAACCCCCCAAGTAAATCTCCAACATGAAGATCTCAGCCTCTGTTGCGTTCGCCGGCCTCGCAGCCTCCGTCCTCGCCAATCCTGTCATCACCAAGCGAGAACAGTGGTGCGGAAACTGGGGTAGCACAACCACAGGTCCCTACACTATCTATCACAACAACTGGGGCGCCGCATCAGCCTCGTCCGGCAAGCAATGCACTTCCTTTTCCTCCCGGAACGGCGCCTCAGTGGCTTGGTCCACGTCCTGGTCCTGGCAAGGCAGCCCTTCAAATGTCAAGTCCTACTCCAATGTTGGGCTTGCACATGTAAACCGCAAGTTGACGGATGTGAAGTCCATTCCTAGCAAATGGAGCTGGACGTACGTAAACCTTCTACACGACATCATGGTCTTACTCCACCCTTTGAAGTGCCTTCCTCTGTTGGGAAAGCAATCCGTCAGATCCGTCCAGAATACTGACAGGAAGTGTAAAGGTATACCGGTCAGAACATCGTCGCAGACGTAGCCTACGATCTCTGGTTGGCCCCCTCCGCCGGCGCTGACAACACGTACGAGATCATGATCTGGCTGGCCGCCCTTGGCGGCGCAGGTCCCATCTCCCAGACGGGCTCAACGCCCATCGCCAATCCCCAGATCGGAGGCACGACGTGGAAACTATTCAAGGGATCCAACGGCAGTACAACCGTCTTTTCATTTGTCGCCCCAAGCAACATAGAGAACTTCGATGCCGATCTGAATCTCTTCTTCAAGTATCTGGTTGAGAGTCAAGGCGTGGCCAATACGAATGTTATCACGTCCCTGCAGGCAGGAACGGAGCCCTTTGTCGGCTCCAATGCCGTGTTCAACAGCCCAGTGTGCTCGATTCAGGTATTTTAAGGCGTGCTTATGTGTAGAACGACCGAGGCTTTCATTATTTGTTGAAGGAACAAGTGTTTCCGGGTCACATACCAGGTCACGAGTATTCCATGCTGTGCGTGAGACGTGACGACCTTTTCATACCCTTCAGATCCACCGAATAATCTAGCTCTTTAGTCAATATAAACACTCCCTTTTGTCCCCCAGACATTGCTGCAAGGTCCTCGTATCACGGTCATACCGTGATTGCATAGGAATCTAGATTCAACATGATCCATATTGTCAGGTGCTGTCATGGATTCGAGCTCGGGCTCGTCTCCTTCTTAGCGTGAGAGTGGGGCGCGCACATCTTTATACTTAGGATAGCATCAGGGGACGAGAGGACTTTTCTTCTATCTTTCTCCTCAAGAGAAACAATTCCGTTGTCAACGCTAGAGTGCAGCAGCCACCCTGGGCCAGTTCATCACAGGTGCATTCGCGTCGTCAACTTCGCTGCGCTTTACGCCCTCACGCAGTTTGTAGCCTTCGAAGGGATCATCAAAATATCTGAAGCTATCTGACTTTGATCCGTGATCGCAAAGACCGCTGCGGAACGTCAGTGTAGATAGACAGACGCTGCATTTTTGGAGGTGTTGGCGGATTGTTTTTAATAGAGTAGACGCAGCCCAAAATTTCTTCCTCTCCAGCACTTTATGTACAAAGACTTGCCGTGCACAGAAGAGAGAATCCAAAAAAATGGGTAAAAAAAATATTTAGCTTCTCTTTGATTGAGCGTGTCATCCTTAGTGCAGGGGCCATGCTAATCTTCTCTGTGCGGGAGTCAGTCGGTATTCGAATGCGCGAGTTCCAGGATGTGGGGGACTGCCAACGAACCTGTATCGTTTCAAATAAACCAAATGCCCGAAGGCGATTTATAAACCAAAATCAACACCTATATACCTATCTCCACAAGCGGGGCGACGCAGCCACATCGTGGTCTGATTGGCTCCCCTCGGTCATGTCAAGTCGTCACTTTCATATTGTGACGGATTCGAGCCTGAGGCTCGTCTCTTCTGGAAAGTGGGGCTGAGATGTAGCATGCCCTGTGACGGCACGTGACCACGCACAAGATGTGTTGTATGTAGCAGGACGGCTTGTGGATTTCTTCTGTATCTTTATCAATGCCCTGGATATGTGCCTACCTAGGTAGACAGTCGCGCGCCCATGGGCTATATACATATTCGTTGTCCTCATTTTATGTTTCATCTTTATTGGGGATTGGTGAAGCACTGACTCCGCGTGAGGCAACTCTTGCCTCCCTCGTACAGCCGCCACAATGGCATCTCAAACCACTGAGAGGTTTACAGTCGCTAAAAACGTTTCCGTCCGCTCACAGACTCCTTCGCAGTAGGTATGTACGTGAATGGCTCGTTTTCCACTTCTGTTGCTACATACCTCTGCGTTCCCAGGTCGTATCGCTGTCGCAGATCAGTAACCTCCCAACTCGATTGGCTCTCGATCCATGTCTCCCACGCCACAATGTAATTGTAAACTGCAGCGGCCGGAGCTTCAGAGTAGGACATTAGTGTTTTGTCTCGCTTGCCTCTCCGAAATATCCTCCTGTCACCAGTGTGTAGCGTCAGCATAGTGAAACCAAAACGTGGAATGGAGAACAAATCACGCACCTACGTTCTGGGTTCATCTCTGAATTCGTCTCATTAATGGCATCATGTTCCAGCGCTACATGTAACAATGGTACAAAGGACCCTGAGCCGAGTGGACCATCAGACATGTCATTTCACGTTCGCTTTACTGGGCTATCATCGGGTTGCGGCGCATGCCAAGTACGGTACTTCACGTCGAGAGAATGAGGTGAAAAGTGACAAAGTGGTATATGAGGTGCACTCTATATCGCCAATGAGTGACCCGGATGATGAAGAAGAGGAAATGTAGCAAAATCAAGCAGACCCAATCTTATACGCTGTACGCCGAACGAAAGAAGATACAAAGAGAAGAAAGGAAAAGAGAATCTTGTCCAAAATCCTCACATGCTACAAACGAAATGCCAATGTGTTCCGCCCATGCTTAAATTACACAGATGCGAGTCCACATCACTTCCAATCCCACCATAGCTCAACGACCTCATCCATGGGCGCATTCTCAACAGCCAATGGACTGCCTCCTCCAGAAGGCTCAGACTCGGGCGGCGGCGAAGGAGATGCCGGCGCTCGATGCACGTAGACCTGTCGCAAGTGATCGCCCACTATCTCAGCATCGAGGAGTCGATAGCTCTTCTTCTCGCTCTCGGGTACTCGATTCCGCATGGGGCCTAGACTCCATTCCCAGTCATCGCCATTACCCGATTCGGTGAATGAGCTTTCCATGCGGTCCAGCTGCAGGTTCGCCGTGCCGCTCTTGTATGTAGCGATGCTGTACCCGTTGGTGAAGAGGGTGTCGGATGCGAAGCGCCATCGCTGGAAGAGGCATCCGCCGCAGAACTGGACAACCTTGCCAATCTTCTCGACGGGCGCCTGATGCCACGACTTCCAGTGGTGCAGGCTAAGATGCCATTTGCCGGATTCGTAGAAGCCGCCCATGTCGCCTTTGAAGTCTAACTGGTGCAAGCCTTTGATCTCGGTGAAGTTTGTACCAGTCTTGTCCACGCAGAATTTGAGCATGCCGTCCCCTTCACGGATGCGGCTCTCCCGCAGACAGCTATCCACGTGTGGTTCGAGGAGCTTCAACAGCGGCACGGAAAGAAATACACCCCCACCGCCATAGGCCATATATCCGTGGAAGCTGACTGCGTCTTTATTCTCGGACAGGCCACCAACGTAGGCTGGAAGGGACGCGTTCTGCTTATCGAATATCTGAGCGACGGGGTAGAGGGAAGGGAAAAATGTATCGTCGTCGATGATGACACCCCATTTCGTATCGGGTTCGGCATGCTGCAGCAGGTCACGAACGGCAATAAAGTGTTGCTCATTCACGCCGATGGACAGGTCTCGAGGTCGAGTGCCGATGAAATTAATTCCGGATTGGTTGTATTGCCGGTTCAGCTTCGTCATTTGTCGCTTCGACAGATGCTGGTCTGTGACAATCGCAACGAGCCGGGCCTTGGTCCCTTGCAACCAGTGCTTAAACTGAGGAATCGACGCCTCGAGTCGTTCAGCCGACGAGGCGACTGCGAAAACAAATTCGGAATAATCTCGTTGAGGAAATGGAACAGGCACTGGAAAGGATATGGGGTCGCACGTGCTATCCGCCGGCAAAGACCCGTTGCAGGCGCTTCTCAGATCCAAGACCCTACTCGCAGCTTCGTCAATCAGGGGCTGCGTGTTACTGCCAACAACGTCTCTGGAGTTGGAAGCGTTCCGCACGCCGCGAACGCATCGCTTCTGGTAGACGATTTGCTTCGTAAATTTGTATTCGGATCGCCGTAGGAAGTCGAGGTCGGAGCGACATGGTTTTGCGACGCGCAGGGGCTCTGGGAGCGCTTCTTCCAGTCCCAAAGGAAGAGCGTACTGTAGTCGGGATTTTGATCGTTCAAAGGCGCCAAAGGCGAGAAGAAGGATGAAAAAAGCACAGAAGAGGATGACGACGGGCGTTCGCCGGCGAACTGAAACCTTGAACGGCCGAACAGCAATTCCCATCGTAGGATCGAGCCGAATCAGATTTGCGAGAGAAGGACAAGAGATAGCGACAGCGGAAAAGGGTCGTAGAGAGGTAGGTATGTAATGTAATTGGTATGTAGGTACTCCGTCCCTAGCTTGCAACTTTAATTGGAGTTCGAATTTAGCCTATCAGTCAGTACAAGGCTCGGCTGCCGAAGTGTACCGAGACTCGAGAGGACAATGGAAGGGAATAATGATAACGAGCGGATATGGCATCAACCATTAGGAGAGCTGATTGAGGTGCATTTTCCCGTCGGCATGGTTGCGTAGAGACTCGGGGGTAGCTGCACAAGACAAGAGGAGCATTCGAGGAACGCGTCAAAAGGTTGCCGAAAGCCAAGTTCCCGCACACGCCACTTGGCTACAACCTACAGCCTAACAGGCTAGGAGGTAGGTATGTACTGTACAGTGTACTGGTAGGTATGTATCAAGCGGCGCATATTGCAAGTGGGCAGGGTGGGCAGGGTGGGCAATGGGCATCACGAATGCAATGAACAAATGCTCCCTTATTAATTCAAGGATTCCTTGCTCCCAATGCCCACGCTGCCTATGTTCGCAGTCGCCTCGTCGGCTGAACGACTCGAGGCGTCGATTCATCGCGGGCAGGCAGCGGGGGATTGGGCGGCGGCGATGGACTCAGTGTGTATGGCCGCGGCCCGCGTTCCGGCATAACAGACCGACAAGTCACAACTTATTACAAGCCCGTGCAGCCACGGCACAAGGTATGTATGCACATCTCATGACGAATCAGGCGATCCATGTGGCTGTGTGCGCGGACAACATGAAAAGCATTTCATGGCTGAGAACTTCGAGGCATCGTGGGCGTGGCACATCAATGATCATAGCTCACAGCGTGGGGATTCTCGTCCTCCAATCAGACAACTTGGGCAACAAAAGGCTGGTGGCCAGGAAAAGCCGGACCAAACTTTCCAGATTTGCAGACACACCTTGCTTGCGGAGCAATCGCAGGAATCAGGATACATAGCAATTTATTATTACCAACGCATCAATCATTCACAGCGGATTTCGGAATGGTTTCCAATGCCAACGTTATGTGTCTTTCTTTTTTGCCAAACTGCATACACACATAGGTACCCAACTCCCGATCATGTGCGACCCTTGAATCCGTGCCGCTTGCGGCTCGCCGCTCGTCACACCCACTTGGCTATTTTCAGGATTTCCAGGGGAGCTTTGACTTCAATTTTGTCCGAACAAGGTGCTTATTGATGGCCCAGATTGGAAGCAGTACCACACCTTTCTATTTATGGACTAGTCCCCCTGCTTCGAGCGCGCTTACTGCGTGAATCGGCGACCCTTTTTTAACCTTTGTTCGCTTGGCGCTTGGACAAATCAGGGGGTAGATGCCTGAGGTTACACCCGCTTTCGGTCGCGTCAAGCGCGTCATCATCTCGGAAACCTTCATCATCCTTTGGTTGCGGTCAGTCACCGTCCTGGAACGCACTGCATCAAATACTTTTCGTGTCGGCAGAACTGAATGTTCACATGCACGAAATATAGGATCATGATGGAAGCCAGTAACATGCTGTTTTGCATCTAAGATTAGTTAAATGCACACAAGGTTGTATGTCGATATCTTGTGATGTGCTGGAGGTATCAGCCTCACATCTCAGGCATCACTTGTTCTCTTGGAGGCTAATAGCGCCACAGGGCTTTGCCCTCGCCTGTATATCGTCTTCTCCGTTCCACACAGGCAGGTGGTCAACCCGAGATTCATCATCTCTCTAGATACTTATCTAGATTTATCATCAACATATCCACAGATCTATCATCTGACAGATCTAACATGATGCATGCAGCATAGGGAATGTCGCCTTTGCAGGACGGATCACACGGTGCGGTCCGCGATCCGGAGCTTCGCCGAGTTGAGACCTTACGGCCTGCCACAGTGCCACTACTAATCTAAGATCCGCCACTGGAACTGTGCCATTATACCGAAACTGATTCGTGAACTAGTCGTTGGTGCGCGGTCTCTCCTGGACCGATGGATTTCGCTGCCTTTGAGCTTGACGCGCTGTCTTGACTCGTCTTCATCCGTAATCCAAAAGGTCTTTGGAAAGTCGAAGGACCTACCGAGTATATCACCGGGTACGGTTGTGGGAAGTTTCAATTTACGTAATATCATAGCGAATGCATTCATAGCAGTGGGGAGCAGATAGGCACCCTTCCAGATAAAAGCATTGCGGCAGGATATGCCCTTGGACGACGTCCCACTGGCAGACACTATCTGGACAGAATCATGTACGCTCGACATGTCATGTGTCAGAAGCGGCCGCTGTCCATGGCTGTCTTCCCCCGTGGCCACTGTCCCGTAAGGCATGTGTTCCTGCCGACGACGTGACTGTATCCTGTATGATGTCACAGCATATCTAGCCATCCAGGACCACGGGACACGTGTTGACTTTCAGTGGGAAAACAGTGAGAGAATCCAAGTGGAAGACTGCTTCTCTCTTGCACCATCGTCGACTCCTACCAGTGACCACAGCGCTGCACCCTTCGGGTCAACCAGCAGATGAGAAAATCTTCGTGTTGTGTGTACTCTCGAGTGCCACTTTCACACGGCATTCAGTTTCTATCTCTCCTGGCTCTCGATGCATTCTGTTGGATTTCGATTTTGATTTCGGTTTGTAGATATGCATGCTTCTCTGCCGACGTATAACGAAGTCAGGACAAGCAAGAGGAGACTTTTCCGCAGTTTGCAAGTCAAAGAACCTCGAGGTACTGAGAGGGCGTAATTTGCAAAACTTGTTGTATGCCTGTCCAAGTAAATCAAAATTGAGCTTCAGGAGGGGAAGATGGGCCAAATTTGTTCGTTCGTTGGGAGACTCGCAGAGTCGCAGGCTCAGAGTTCAAGTTCAACTTCCGAGTCCAGACCCTGACACAACACCCCAGGCATTTAATTTTCAACGCGTAGGTATAGCAACGCTATGCAACTGACCAGGGCTGGTGTATCAGTGCCGAACCAGTCTAGCTCCAGCCTTCGCCGTTGCTTAAAGTAGCTCGGGCTAAAGCAAACATCCTATGTACACAGATCCAAAATAGATCAGTAAGAATGGTCTCGGAAATTCACAACTTGGCCGTGTTCGGGGCCGTTACCTTCAAATCAAGCGTTACTGGGTCGCGAGTGGTATGTAATTCTCTCGCATCATGATTTGTGGATGTCGGAATCGCTGACCAAGGCATCAGTGTCACATGATCGGATGCACCAATGTGGTACGTGCGTGATGTACTCACGCACGCTCATTGGCTGCAGCCGTCGCAATATTGTAGGATAAAGGGCTTCACCCTTTTATCCCCTCTTGCCTCACTTCCTAGTTTAGAGACGAATGAACAAGAACAGACACGACGAGAATTTACTTTGGTTGCGCATGCATGCATTGATCTTTATTTGCTTACCCTCTTTATCCCAACAGTGGACTTTATACCTTGTACCTGGTTACATATCAAGTTGTCGCGCGGTTGTTGAAACATGAGCCAGCTTGCCGCCCCCTCGACTGTTTCCCGATTCCCGTCCATCGTTCCCGCTCCCACGTGACAAGGCTGTCCGATGGAACGCTCAATTCAACTCTTCCATTGGTCGATCAAGTGCCTAGTGCAATCTGCGGACGTGGCGCGCTCTGTGGCTCGTGCCATTTCTTCAGGGTCCCCGCGACCTTGCGGACCGCTCCAGCCACGGATGACTGCATCGGCATCGCATTGCTTTCCATGCATCCTGACTGCGCAACACCTCCGCCCTCGTTCGAACAACAGCTTCCACACTCACACGACTTGGCTCAACGCACAATCCCCAGCCAACGTTATCCATCGTCGGGAAGCCCAACATCATCTCCCAACCTTGCACCCATCCGGGAGTGCATGTCCATCGTGTTTCAACTTTCCACTCCCCTCTCTATCCTTCAGTTCCCCACATCATCTCCTTCAGGTACCGCTGCGAAATCGGTCCGCTGTGCATCACGATACCCAATCAGAACGCTTCTGGCATCGTTCATCATCGAGCGCTTGTTCTCATCGTGGCACCTCTTTTTGTAGTCACTCCGTGGCTTTGTTGACTTGGGTTATCCGTTACCAGCAGGCAGTCTCGCGAATCGCCGCCTATATCTCGTCGCGGCTCTTTGAACAAGCTGATCGAGCGGATCGACAGGCGTAGCTGCCCAGGATATGTCCTAGGACGTTTCCCTACGACGTTTGCGTTTTCCTTTAATGTTTTTTTTACTTCCTGTGTCACCACGTTATACCTCGAAGCCTTGCTGTGTTGCTCGAAGGCTTTCGTCCTCTCTCTCATACTTCATCACGACTTTCTCTTTTTCTTTGTCATTCTTTTGATAGCACCATGTCTGCTCATCGTACGTATCAAAATATCTCCCACCCATATATGGCTGTGCGTTGGCGGTTAATGTTAGCCCCGGAAACAGTGGCTCCCGATGAGCGACAGCGCTATACCGAGATTATTGACGACATTCTGGCTACTGCCGACCTCGAAACTATCTCTCGCAAGAAGGTTCGGCAGGGTTTAGAATCTCGTCTCGGTGGTAAGGATTTAAGTGAGCACAAGGTATGGACAAGAAGTCTAGGAAGACGCTGTTTGCAGCAGCAGGGTTTTGTTGTCGTCGTGACCATCCTAGCGCGTCTTAGATAACACGCAATGTTATCCTTCTTCATGGCTTGCAGGCGGTTTCACTGATAGGTCACAGGATGCGATCAAACTGTTGATCGAGGCGCGTTTTGACGCGGTCTCTGGCGCAAGCCCCGAGGAAGTCATCGCAACGACATGCGTTCCAGCCGCTCGCAAACGCACCAACGGACTCGTCGACCACGATGAGACAGACCCCGACCCATCTACCTCCCCCGAACCGGCGAAGAAAAAGGTGAAACAGTCATCACCGTCCGAAGATGCAGATGCGCGACTCGCTGCACAGCTACAAGCACAGGAAAACAGTCTGGCCCGTGGCCGTACCACGCGCGGTCGCACCGTCGGTGGAGGAGGAGTCGATCGAACAGTGAAGAAGCGCAAGGCCCCTAAAAAGAAGAGCGCCAAGAAAGTCGCGGATGACGACGAAAGTGCGGCCGAGGGTAGCGCAGATTCTGGTGTCAAGAAGCGCAAGGCTGGGGGTGGTTTCCAAAAGCCCTTCAACCTGAGTGAGACGCTGTCGGAGCTTTGTGGAGAGACTCAGGTAGGTCAAGCCGCTATGCGCCACTGGCAGTCGGATAAAAATATCAATCACTAAAACGCGCAATCTCTTAGCTTTCGCGCCCTCAGGTCGTCAAGCGTCTCTGGGAGCATATCAAAGCCAATGACCTCCAGGATCCCTCCGATAAGCGACAAATCCTTTGCGATGCGAAGATGCTCGCTGTGTTCAAGCAGGCCAGAGTCGACATGTTCAAGATGAACAAGGACATTGGCAATCATTTGTACCCCATCGAATAGGGCGTAATTTTGATCCTTCGAAGGACGGTTCCGTTTACTGCCTCGCCTGAGACAGGTAGAGCCCGAACGACAGAGTTCTGATGGGCTTGGCGCCCGAGGAAAGTAAATTGACAACAGTTGAGACTTCAATTCTCAAGATTCTGCTTCTTCTTTTTTTTCTTTTGTTTTCCAATATCCCAGTCATTCTCTTTTTCTTTTTTGTCTATCATGGCCTTCGTATTTTAACCAGTTGTTTCATATTTTTATGGGCCAGCGGCATGGATTGGCGAGGGGATTGCAGGATGCGGGATTTCATTATGCACGCAGCACATTGTTTCTTTTGTTTCTATTGTCTTTTGTTTCCATTGTCTTTTTGTTCCTTACATTTTTTTGCTGTTCTTTAATCTCATGTCGTGTCCCAGTACGACTCCTTACGGAAGAAAACTTCCTATCTGCTATTCAAATTGGACCGTGCTGGAGAAGGGAAAGACGGGACGTCAAGCATGGACGGATGAATTCATGGATGCACACGAGCGCAAGCATGAGCATGGCCGAGACTGAAATTGGGTAAAGAAGAAAGTGAAGTGAAGTGAGTGTGTTCATGGCGGGCGGGGGGACTTGATCTTAACACAGCATGATGGCAGAATTTTTGCAAGCATTTTTTTGTGAAAAACATTGCGTGAATGTATTGCATTACTTGAATAGCTTATTTATTGATTTACACGATGAAAATCAATGAGACAGTAACCGATAGCGAGCGAAACCGGTACATCGTGCGTTTGTTACACTTTGTTGTAACTTGTCGTACCGATGCCAGAGCGAATATTTCGTGGTCTTGTAATAGTCAGCCACCCTATGTGGTGGTTGGTGCTCGGCAGCAGAAAGGGCTATTTATGGTCTTCTCGGTGCATTCAAAGTGTTGATTCATCTCTTCCCACTTGGAGCCGTATAAAAAAGGTCCTTCCTTATCTAATATTTCGCTCATAGCTTGACATATGGAAATTACGTGTGAAAAAGGAGCACGAGAAGATGTGCCACACATGACGCTGCTGCTAGACAGTGCTAGATTGTCGAGATAACTAATCAAAACCGGTTTACTTTCTGCCCACCAAGCGGTGGTCTATTTTTCTATCCAAGAGCCACGGTCAGTGAGGACAGGGTGGCAAAAAAAACTTGCGCCATTACATAGAAAGTTCGTAAAAGATAAATGGAGGGAGGAAGACTCAAAAGGATATATAGATGATGGCAAATGCGAAATCTGCCACCCTCAAAAAGAGATGTGCCGCAGCGAGGACTCGAACCTCGGTTTCCAGTGATCTTGAATGTGGTGGGCCACAAACTGGTGTCCTTACCCCTAGACGACTGCGGCTATCGAGTTGTTCTACGATAAGATCACCACTTAATATTTTATATAATCCAATTCATACATCTCAAGGTAAGGGTGGCGAAACAAGTACTTTGGTAAGTGCCTGAACAACACAACGCTACCCTTGAAGAAACTCGGTGCAATTTCCGTGTTTGATCCACGTTTGCAGTCATTCTTCACGACTCTCAATGACTCAGAAGCTGCACTACTTACAGCTACGTAGATAATTCGATGACGGAAGCTTTTTCACTGTTTGAATTGAGTTTGGGTATCGGCAAACGCAGCCCTGCACAGTGCTCCGCATGAGTCTATTGGTGCCCCGTCCCGTCTCAGTGAAGGGTCTCTGCCCCTCCTCCAAATGGAACCACCCACATGTACTCCGTAAGATGGCCAGCAATAAAATTGACTGACGTGCCCGACTGTGGCAGCATCCGCCCGGAAGTCGCCAGTTCCAGGACTCGGGTCCTCAGAAATCTGCTTTTTACACCCTTAATCGAACATCCAGCATTCGACAACACTCTATCCATCACGTCAAGTGGCCATGTCGGAAGGAGCCCCCCAATCTGGGAGAGGAGGCGATGGTGGCCCACGAGGACGTGGTCGCGGTCGTGGCAGAGGAAACTCTGGAGGCCGCGGCCGACGAGGAGGCAAGGCTACCGGTAGAGGGAACGCGGTTCAAGATGGAAACACAACCTCATACTCAGGTGTATCGGCAGACACGGCTGCTCCCGATGAAGCTGCTCGGCCTGCCCGAGCTATTATGCTGAAGCAACAGACCCAGGCGGCCGCCGCCGCTGCAGCTGCAGACAAAGAGGATGACGATGCCGATGTGTGCTTCATCTGTGCGAATCCTATAGCATACCATTCCATTGCTCCATGCAACCATGCTACGTGTCACATTTGTGGCTTGCGCATGAGGGCACTGTACAAGACCAAGGACTGTGCTCATTGTCGGGTAAGTGTGCCGACGTCGAACTCGACAGGATCATCTTCTGTTTCTGCACCGACGTGATGGGCTAATGTTGGTCTCTCTGCTCAGACTCCCGCGCCGTTTGTCATTTTCACGGACAATGCCGACAAGCGGTTCGAGGAGTACTCCAACAAGGGCATCACCACGACCGACTCGAACATCGGCATCAAATACACTAACGAAGAGATTGTCGGCGATACCGTCCTGTTGCTCCGATACAACTGCCCCGACGATTCCTGCGACTTTGCCGGCCTGGGATGGCCAGATCTTCACCGACACGTCAAGTCGCATCACCACAAACGCATGTGCGACCTTTGCACTAGAAACAAAAAGGTTTTCACGCATGAGCACGAACTGTTCTCTGACAAGGAGCTGGACAAGCATATGAAGCGTGGTAACGACAAACCCGGTGCTGCGGATCAGACCGGTTTCAAGGGCCATCCCCTCTGTGGTTTCTGCGGGGAGCGATTTTACGATGACGACAAGCTCTACGAGCATTGCCGGATGAAGCACGAGCGCTGCTTCATCTGTGACCGACGGAACTCTCGCCAACCACACTATTACGAGAACTACGAGGCTTTGGAGAAGCATTTCGGCAATGACCACTACCTCTGCTCGAATAGCGAATGTATGGAGAAGAAGTTCGTGGTGTTCGAATCGGAGTTGGATCTCCAGGCTCATAATCTCAGCGAACACGCCGGCCGGACCATTGGAAGAGACGCTCGCGTCGTAGACATGTCTTCGTTTGACGTTCGACAATCATATCAACCCGAGAGACGTGGTCAGCGAGAGGGCGAAGGCCGAGGAGGCAGAGGTCGCAGAGGCGGTGCTCGAGGCAGAGACCCCAACGAAGACACACTTCCACCAACATCAGCTCCGCCGCTTCGTCGGGATGAGGTCGCTCTGCAGCGGCAAATGGCTATCCATTCAGCCCAGTCTGTCTCCAACAGAACTTTTGGCGGACAGCTCTCGGTACCGTCCCCGTCGAACACACGTCCAGCGTCCACATCCCCATCCGGGGCCCGGACACCCTCGGCGCGAAACGGAGTATCATCGCAAAGTAGCGGTGCTCAAAGCCAAAACGGCTTAGTAGTACCTATGAACTCGCTCTCCATGACGGATACTTCGAACCTATCACCCGAAGAACGCGCGCGCCTCGTCCGCCACAGTTCCGTCGTCGAACGAGCTGCCAATCTTCTCAGCAACGACACCAACAAAATCAACACCTTCCGGAACCACATCTCCACGTATCAACGAGGTAGATTTACAGCTCCTCAACTCGTCGACGCCTTCTTCACCCTCTTCGTGGACGTGTCCTCCAACGCGCTCGGCACACTTGTGCGCGAAGTTGCGGACTTGTTCGAGGACAAGACCAAGGCAGACAATTTGCGCAAGGCATGGCAGGACTGGCGCGCCATCAACGAGGACTACCCGAGCCTCCCTGAGCTCAGTGGCATGGAGGGCGCCACGTCCAGCTCCAGCGGATGGGCACACGCCGCGGCTGCGAATCCAGCTCTACCCACTGCGGCGCCTGCCCAGAAACATTCCAACCGGGTACTGAGACTTAAGAACAGCACTCGTCTCGGAGGCCCAGCGCCCACCGCAGCCAGTAAAACAACAACAAATTGGGCCGCCTCCTCGTCCGTCTCATCTTCTTCCTCACGGGCCATCCCGCCCTACTCCTCAAGCTCATCCACAGAATCTCGCCTGGCCGCCTCCTCTTCTGCGTTTCCTTCCCTTTCTTCCTCTTCCGCCTCCGCATCCGCATCTGTACCCCGCTCAACATGGACGGCTTCTTCCTCCTCCTTGCAACAAAGTCAACCTCCGCGGCAAGTAGCTCGCTCAAACGACGCTTTCCCCGCCCTTCCCGCTGCTCCAAAGCCAATGACCACCATCTTTGGTTACGGTTCTGGAAGGGGCGTTCGACGTGACTACGGCCACGCAGAGTCGAGTTTCGAATGGGGCCGCAACGGTTCCGCCGAGGGGCAGTCTTCGGCGGTTGCGGAGGGATCACAGGCCGAGGAGGGCAAGAGTAAGAGGGGCAAGAAGGGGAAAAAGGTGCTCGTTCAGTGGGGATAGCCGCTGTATATCTATTCATCCATTGATGTCGTAATTTCATCTTTTTCCTTCTCATTCATGGACAAATGGGTAGTGTTATCTGCCTGAGAGAACACTTGAGTTCCATAAGTCTACATTTTCGGCACAGACATTACAGATCTTTGGTGATGTGCGTCAATGGGTTTGTTGGAGGGGGAAGTCGAAATAGAATGCCGGGACGAGGGCCGGGGAGGTCTGGATGAGGCTATGACATACATGTAAAGGAGAGATGAACCACACGGTGCAGTGAGTGATACTGTGAAAGATGGACCGAATAACACAAATAAGGGCTTTTCCCTCGTGGAGATGCCGTATGTAGCATGCACGTGTATACATGCGTAGGCCTTGGCGAGAGTCCTGAACTAGGTACTAAACAACAGCTTAAGCATGTATCAAGAGGAAGGCCTTAAATTTCTGTCCGGTACTATGAACCACATTATGACTGGGCATTCGAAAGTCTGGATCTTGCTGGGACCACTGAGAGTGTGCGAGAGGTCTAATAAACCACTATAAATCCAGAGAGAGAGATGGTTTGAGAAGGTTTATTGAGGAGACATGGGTCGCATGTAGACCTGCCGGGACTTGAGAGTTAAGTAAGGGGGTAATTATGTCGGCGCGGAGTGGCAGTTGATAGATAGCTCGACGAGTCAGTCTACTTCCCACATGATCTATATACCTACCTATCTTGATTCGCGACACTCGTCATTGGGCTCGGAGTCACGGAGCCCGAGGGACCCGTCGGCTTGCTTTATTTACTGCAACGTGATATGTATTGCCCTGTCTAATAAAAAGGGTAATCAAGCTAAGAAACAAAAAACGAAGAAAACAAATTTGCATCAAAAACCCTAAAGAACGCTGTTTTGTAGCATGTTTAGCCGCCATGCCATCTAGTGGACAGTCCGTCTCCAGTGGACAACAGCCATACAAGAGAGAAGCCCTAGCGTGCGAAGACTACACCAATGATCTTGGGTGCGTATCTGCCTACAATCTCGTCCCTCTTCAACAAAAAAAAAAACAGAGAACAAAAAAACACCACTCTCGAAAGTCAAGGCCACCCCCTCAAACACAAAGTCCAACACTCAACACACATGACAAAACACCAGACTACAGTCCGGCTGGTTCGTAGTATTCCTTGAAACGGTCCGTCACGTGCCAGTCCACATTATGAACCACTTTCCAGCACACGAGTAGTAGATTGGGGAATCGAACTGTCCAGAAGCTCAGGTAACCTTCAGGAAAAGACCCAACCAGTCGCTTCATGGCTTCCGTCAGGTCTTCGTAGTGGTTGCGCTTATTGCGAAGGGCCCTGAGCAGGTCCAGTAATCGATGGCCCGCGTATTTCCGCTGCTTACCCAACGAATCGACAAATTCTCGAGGGAGCAGCTTTAGAAAGTCACGGCCTGTGACGTCCACGGCGTGGCTTTCCAGTGCCTGCAACGCTTTTGAAGGGGGGTCTCGGCATTCCTTTTCAAAGTGATCAGAGACATCACAAAGGAAGGAGAGTCTCTTCTTCGCGGGCCAGAAAAAGGGGTGTGACATGACCTCCTGCGCACTAGGGCGGTGTCTAGGATTCGAAGCAAGCATGGAGCTGATGAGATCCTTGGCTACCCATGCATAGTCGCCGAGGGCGTCCAGAGGGTCGAGGACGTATTTGCCTTGGCGGATGTTGACCTCTCGCATATATCTGTCGCCACAATCGAAAGGGTGAGATCCATTAGTCAAAACGTAAAAGAAGACCAACCCGAGAGAAAAGATGTCGATGGCCCGCGTGGCGCGCCGCATATGTACGACGGTGCCGTCCTGACCCTGAATCACCAAGGGCCCAGTTCCGCTGTGTGGCCCGGTTCCGCTGTGCGCGCTGGCGTCGTTGAGGCTCGACGAAGTGCGTCCGTCGTCGTCCAGCAGTAGTTCTGGAGCCTGCCAGCCAAGGGTACCCGCTGCTCGACCAGTAGTCGCTCCAAATGACGACTGCCCGCCTTCCAACTTCTTGCAAAGCCCAAAATCGGAGACCATAAGTCGAGGCTTGCCATCTTTGCCCATGTTTACGAGTATGTTTTGAGGCTTGAGATCTCGATGAACAATGCGAAGGCTATGCAGGTGATCAATTCCGTTGGCAATCTGATACAACACACCCGGTACGTCCACTTTACCGGCGTTGGAAATTTCAAAAAATGCATCGCGTCTTTCTACGATGTCGGCCAACGAGGCCGCGCACCGCTCCAGCGCAATATACAAGAATCCATCATGGATTTGCTGAGAGTGGTAACGAATAACTGTGAGAGCGGTAAGTAATGTAGCTATAATCAAAGCTTTGGGGGGGGGGGGGGGGGGGGGTGG
>SRPQ01000101.1:0-49197 GCA_018360075.1 Claviceps cyperi
AGAAAAAAAAAAAAAAAAAAAAAAAAAAAAAAAAAAAAAAAAAAAAAAAAAAAAAAAAAAAAAGAAAAAAGAAAAACCCCGACGAGACCAGATCCGACGCCACATCCGTTGCAGATACGGGCCGCCCCCAATGGTGAAGCGCAAAGAAGGACTCGGGAAAGAAAGCCTCACCGGCCAAGGGGCTGCGAAGCGCCCTGCCCTACCTTGCCTTCGTCTTGGCCGTTTGCCTTGTCTTGGTCTTGTCTAGTCTTGCCTTGAGAGCCTTGAGCCTTGCTTCGCATTCGCGCTGCATCGCCCGCGCAGCCAGCAATGCAAGACTCACAGTCATCATCATCTTCGTTCTCGTTCTCGTCATCGTCATCGTCATCGTCATCGTCATCGTCATCATCATCATCACTGCGGAGTACTCACCATAATCATCACCGACCGGCCGGCTCTACGCGGGGCCGGAAAACGCAAGGCGCAAAGGAAAATTAGTCACCCCCGGCAGTATGCAACACCGTAGGGCTGAAGAAGAACGGTTTCCCGATGAGTCCTCCATGCTTCTCTTCTTCTTCTCCCCACCATGCCCTTTCCGATCCCCTTGTAGCCTTGCCCTTTGCCCTTTGCGATGCGTTGCCGCAAACCAGGAACGATGGGCGGCCCCCACCGCGAGGTACTACCGCCACTAAACCCAACCAAGCCGCGCCTTTTTGGCAGCAGTGAGCACAAGTTTACAACGGCACCCCCCCCCTATACTACAATACAACTAGACTCTTGCTGGACGGAGACGGCACGCGACAGTGGACACAATGGTTCGCACGCATTTTTAGGTTTGGGAGAACGTGTGCGGCACGCCCCCCCCCCCTTTCTTTCTTGTTGCAACGTGGTGCGGCGCCTTGTTGCTTAGATCATTTCTCGGTGGACGGGTTGTTGTCTGCCTAACGTAGATGTTGTAGTACAGCCTTAGCTATTTCTGTCCGTTTTTTTTCTCTTTTTAAAAACAATTATGATTTTTGACACAGAGGGCAGCCGGGCCGGGCCAATTGGCCTTGTCGGAACGGTTGTTGCCTGGGATCTTTGATGGGGATGTTGGTGCCAGTGGTGGTGTGCTGCTACGTTTCCTGGCGTGTTTTGCGGAGTATGTACATATATATGTACGTACCTACACTCTACCAGGCAGGTACACACGTAGGTAGGTAGGTATGTATGTATGTATGTATGTAAATTCTTCCTCGCGAGAGTTGACTAACATGGGGGGGGTGGGGTTGTGAATCTGAAATCGGTGGGCCAAAAAAGGAACGCGGGGGGTTCTCAGTTGCTTCGATTCGATGCACATGCACCAAGGATCGATTGGGGGTTTCTAGAAGAACAAAGCCGGCAATTTGGGTCGGTGGAATGTCGTGCATCCGCGATGCAGGGGCCATGGAAGCCCTGTTTGTTTCTTCTTCTTCTTTGTTTGCGGCTTCTACGGCAGTACAGTGTGCACACATACCTACCTAGGTGTAGCGGCAAGGGTGTATTAAGATTCATCACATGCATGGAGAATGCCTAAGGCGAGTACTGCTGAAAATAGAGCAATGTGAAGAAGACGCGTCGAATACACGGTAGACCGCTAGAGAAGAAGCGTGTGCTATTGCTGTGCTGCATTGCTGTTGTCTCTTTTTTTTTTTTTTTTTTTTTTTTTTTTTTTTTTTTTTTTCTTTTTTGCGTTGCTTTTTTCCCTTCAATTCTCCGGTGGCATCCACAATTCTCCGGTTGCATCCACGCTTTCTTTTTTTCTTGATTCGTTCGTCGTTTCATTTTCCATATACGGAGTACATATACCTTTTCTATTTCCAATCCCTTTCTCAATGACGGCATTCACATGCAATTCCTGCGGTTTCTCACGGGCGCAAGTCATCACGGCTTTGCCTCCGAAGTTATCCGCATTCCGCCCCATACAGAGCCAACCCAGAGTATGGACGGACCAGTCATACATCTTCCGTAAGCAAAAAAAGAAGTGGTAAGAGGCGAGCGCTGGTCGTCAATAGGAGTATGGAACATCCATAGAAACGTTTCAAGTGGCGCAGACTTCTCTCATTGCCACAGTATGATTCACTACCTACGTCGTCCATGACTGACAGACACACAGACAGACAGACACCAGACGACACAAAAATAGGACGCGCGTTACATCAAGTCCAAGGTGGGACAACGGCCCGATGTCGAACACTAAAAAGGGGGGGAATACTCAGCGGGAACGGACCAGGGGCGAGATTATGTACGAGTAAACGAAGATGATCATGTGGCAAATGGAAAAGAGGACGGGAATTGCCGAACAAGACAAAAATACGATAGCTATGCACCGACGAGAAGGATACCTACCTCAAGAGCCTTACACTCCCTGTCGCCGCGTGGCAGTCCAGATCCAATGCAACAAACCGGACAAAGAGCCTGACGGCGATGAGTCAAAGCGGACAGGTCACAGGTAGCTATATTGACCTGCTCATCTTGACGTGCTGCAGCGGCGACGCCGAAGTTGCGCGGAGCCGTGAGCCGTGTGAAGAGTCTGCGTCAATGCAAGATGCGAGATGCGTTGTGCAGAGTGAAGTGAAGAGTCACCGGACCGGGCGTTGGGACTTGGAAGAGGACACGACGTGCGGCTGCTGCTGCGCCCGGAGGCGTTGTGCGGCTGCGGGTTGGGACCATTTCAAGGGACCATTTGCCCCGCTTGAGTCTCCAGCCACGGGCAACTCCATTGTGCCAGACAGCAGCCACACCTACAGAAATAAAGGAGAGAACAGAGAGCAGAGAACGTAGGCCAGACACCCGCAGGAGCTGTGCTACGCTACAAACAGAGGTCTGAGTAATAGACCGGAAAGACGATAGATCCCGCAGGAAAGGAGTAGGACTCAACCAGAAAGAATGAAGAGCGTCCCAAGACTTCATTGACTATCTAAAAATGATTGTGGGAATCACCCAGTTCATATCAAGCAATACCCTTCATCCCCCAACCAACAAGAGTGAATGATGATTGGCTGACGAGGTAAGGGGGAAAATACAAACTTGCTCGCGAAGGTGCAAGGCCGAGACAATCGAGCAGCTAATCTCCGAAGTCGGCCCGTTTTCTCCTACCTAGGTACCACCTCTCTCTCATGAGTCATGGTAGATTACATAATTCAATGGATGTGTAGTTATACTCCGTACACGACATCTACATAGCTACATAGCACTAGTTAAGCCCCCTTTCAGGCTCAATCCTTGGTATACCTATCTCCATGACACTCAACCAACCGCCTTTACGCTCTATGTACATATGTAGGTATCCTCTGATCACCTAAACGCATCAGCAATCTATCCCCCTCCCTCACAGGCTACAGCTTACAACTCATCCCGAGCTCCCCGCTCCGAACCCTCCAAATCCTCCATGGCCATCACCTTAACAACCAAGCTCGTCCACCCCGTAAAATGTTGCGTCCGCTGCCCCGCCCCCGTCTCCGGATCATACTGCTCCCACGCAAACCCCGTATCCTCCCAACTCTGATACACCGTCTCAACAAGATTACCCCGTAGCCGCGTATACAACTCCCGCGCCCGCTCGCGATACGGCCCCGGCTGCTTCCCCAGCACAAGCAACTGCTTCAGCGCCATATAATTCATAGGCATCCAGATCGGACTACGCCAGTAATTCTCCCCAGTGCCATACAGGGAATCCTGCTTGCTGAGGCTGCGGATCCCGTGCGCGCTCCAGAGGTGCTCCTCATCAGCCAGCAAGTCGAGCGTCTTGCCGAGACGCGCGTCCTCGGGCTGGAGGAGGCCCACGAGAAAGGGGAACAGAGATACGTAGCCCTTGTGGCAGACGAGCTGGTGTTCTTCAAAGGCATCAACCGTGGCGTCGCAGTAGCAGCCGTCTTGTTCGGACCAGTGCAGGTCGTTGAGGTTGTGCTCAATCGCGTCTAGGGTGTGCCTCAGTTCTGCGGTGTCGTCTGTGAGGTCGAGCGCGTCGGCGATGTTGGCGAGAGACTTGGCCATGAGGCCGACCCAGGACATGAGGTCGACGTGTAGCTCGCCTGGGTGTGGCGGCTGGGGTCGGGGGTAGTCGTCGAGGCCGCTTGTGAGAATGTGTGTTTCGCTGCGTCCTCGCCACCGGTAGGCCTCTTTGCTGGAATAGGCCTCCCGGCCGTAGCCTTTGATTTCGCCGCGCTGCGTCTTACGGAACCAGTCGTACTGACGGCGTAGGAGAGGGTACATCTGACGCAGGAAGTCTTCGCCCAGCTTGTAGTGGTCCAGGTGTGCCGTGTGCAGTCGCGGCGGGCTGTGGTCTTCTGGCGTCAGCGTCTCTTTCTTTTTGCTGTTGCTGCTGCCATTGCTTGTGCGCAGTCGCTCCATAAAGTCCTCCATGACGAGAAACATTGTCGGGGGATTGGCGTAGTGCGGGTACTGCACCTGGAACTCCTCGGGTACCTTGGTGCGTGCTTCGACACCCAGTATCTGTTCACGCGGAATCCAGCCGTCCTCGTCCATGGTCCCATACCAGCTCTTGACGATTTCCAGCGTCAGATCCGTGTCCCAGTCAGATATCAACATCAGGTGGAACCCCTCATCCCAGAGGAACCCGCGCGGGAAGAACGGCCGCGACGGCACGCTGGTGAAGAGCTCGTATGGGCCCTCGAGCCGCTGCTGCTGGCGTGCCCTGGCCGCCGCCGCCTCGTCCCAGAAGCTCTCGTTTTCCTCGTCGTATTCCGACGCGTACGATCGGTCAATTAACTGGTCTCCGTGGAAATATCCCACGCCGCCTAGCAGATTGGAGAACATGCTCTTGGCAAATTTTTGGTACTTTTCGGCCTTGAACGGCGTCTGCAGCTCAAAGACGGCGGAGAAGCGATCCGAAAACGACTGGCTCGCTGATCCGAGCGCCTTGGTCACGTCCTCGCTGCCCAGCTCCTCGCTGGCCGATGCCGAAGAAAATATGACGTCAAATTCAAAGGATCCTTCGTACGTCTTCTGTACAAGGTGCGAATTTCCCTTGCCCGGTGTGTGCGGCATACGATAAACCTGCCACGCAGGCGGCGGATTTTCCAGTCCGTACTCCTCCTGCAGAGCCACGGCCGCGTTTTGCAGCTGCTTCAAGAGCAGCGGGGGAGCCTGCCAGAGCACGTCGTCGCCAAAGTCTGCGCTGTTCACCAGCGTCACATCACCGGGCCGTTTCTCCGTAATCGCGTGTTCGCTCGTGGGATGCTTGCCCTTGCCCTCGGTTACAACCAGCTTGAACTCTCCCAGCGAGTCCGATCGGCCGGTAAACGTGACGTCGCCCTTGAAGCCCAGATCGCTGCCAACCTTGGCAGAAGGCTCGAGATCACCGGCATCTTCCTGCGCGACGTAGTAATACACGACAGTCTTGCTGTCCTTAGGTGCGTCCTCGTGTAGTTGTCCCTTGATGCGAGCAGCCCAGCTGCCGCCGTATGCCCTGCCAGGTATTTTGACAAACGATGTCGTGATATCTATTCTGTTGCCTTTGTCGTGAATCGTTTGGACGCCGCCTGTTCGTGCGTCGTACTCGTCCCATCCGTAGCCGTGGATATCTTGTCCCTGCTCGCATGTATACCGTAGGCCTAATTCATATCATTCCCTCGGTGAGCGCATCGTTTTAAATATCTCAAGTGAACATGCAAGAAGCTGTCCTTCTTCTCTCCTCAACATGCGCATCATCAGGACAGGGCGTGCCTTACCATCTTTCACATCACTGTACGTCTCAATCCTCCCCCACAACAGCCCCGTCCATAAGCTCTTGGGCTTACGTGGTCGCACGCCGAAATATAGATTTGGCTTGTACGGACCCCATAGCAGGCTCTGGTTGTTCAGACGTCCGATCTCGCTCGTGAGCACCGAAGCGTCGCTCGTAGCGGTGGCACTCGTAGCAGCCAGCACCGCGGCCACCACTTGCGCCAACTTGGCCATGATTTTGGGAGAATATTCTATCGTATATATCGGTTCCAGTCGAGATGTCTCATGGGCGCTATGAAAATTGCTCAGACAGAATTCGAATTTCCGAGAGGACGAAAGAAGTTATGTACCTTCCTTCCTAGATCAATTACTCCACATGAAACATGGCCCTGTACAACCATGTTCTCAGCCGTGACGTAAGGGCCAATCTCGTGGGTTACGGCTAAAATCCGGATTGCCCTTGAGCTTGGGGCGTGCCGCGTCCTCCTTCGTCCTTCGTCTCCCACACCCCGCCCCACCCTGTTTCGTCAGCCTTGTCGTCTCCACTTCAAATTGCAACAGTTCGTGCAACGACTCACGACGCGTTGCTGAAACCAACCATCTGGCATCACCACTTTCGGCCAACCTGAGCCTCGCAACCTTCCCTGTCAGCCCTAATAATAAATAGAACCCCAGAAAGTCACACGCTGTCGCCAAAATTTATCGCTGTTTCACGCAACACGCCAAAACAATGGGTGACCGCCGCGCCCGCCGGCCAGACTCCCGCCAAATGTGGGACCAGTCAGACCGTCCCCCCCGACGAGACCAAGGCAGAGACAGAGACCACGACCGTCGTCGATACCGTTCCCGCTCCCGCTCCCGAGATCGTGACCGTGACTACGACCGCCATCAGGGCACCCGCAATTCAAGACCTCACCCCCGTGGCCGCGACAGACACCGCCTCCCCCGTCGCTCCGCGTCACCTACCTCCAGAAGCCCCCCTCCCACCACCAGCCTTCCAACCCGGCCTCGTCCAGACGAAACCCATAAAAAAGGCCGCCCCACGCCGTCCCCGCACCGTGGTCCCAAGTCCTCTTCTCCCTCTGGGCATAAGAAACCTCATGACGATGACGATGGCGATTCTGATGGGGAAGGTAGAGGCGAGGGCGAAGGCGAAGACGAAGATGACGATCAAGCTGCCATGAAAGCACTAATGGGCTTTGGGGGCTTCGGTACCACGAAGGGGAAAAAAGTCAGGGGGAATAACGCGGGTAGTGTGTATAGGGAGAAGAAGATGGAGTATAGGCAGTATATGAATCGGCAGGGGGGATTCAACAGGCCGCTCAGTCCGGGAAGGTAATACATATATATCTTTGTTGTGGTTATTGGAGCGGTATTCGGGATATCTAGCATTTGGCATTTGGAAGGCAGAGCGGGGGAGAGGGGAAAGGGGACGAGAGCGTCTGGTGTCTTTACAAGGGAGGGCATTGTATTTTTGATTGCGTTGCAAAAAAATACGGGTGGCGTTGGGAGCTGGCCTTAGTGTTGTATGTTGATTTGGATGTGGCCACGACCAAGAATTCTGATGAGAACAGATCAGACTGCATTTGCGCAAGCTTTCTGCTTGAAAAGCTGCATCTTAGTTCATCAACCCACCCTAGACTGGATTCATACAAGTAATGAAAAGTATTTATAGTGGTGGAAGGCGCTGACGGCTGAACCCAACACCGAAAACAACTGCCGTTGGCAACCGAGATGTAGGATATTCTTTGGGGAAAATTGGCTTGTGTTTAGAAGAACCCGGGAGTAGCCCTGCACGCCCTAGACTAGACCTAGTATGCCCAGAACTGGGATGTAGTGGGGTAAAATACTCAACAACAAAACAACAATCAGATTTATCGCACAAAAGAATGGGCGCAGCCGTCTGGCCACTCTGATGTGCTTTGTTTACCCCTATATACCCTGCGACAAGATTGCCTCTGGGAGCTTTCTCACCGAAAAGACAATTTCGCATACATATCCACCCTGAAACTCCCCACTCCTCCTTTTCGACTTGCTGACGCAGATCGAACTGAATAATGCCCCGAAGAAGCTCATGAGGAGAGCCATCCATCATGCTCGCGGACAGAGCCTGGCTTACTATCCCGATGAGCCTCCAGTAGTTGTGTTGACAATCGTTGATGAGGATTAGAGACTAGAGTCCAGGGTGGATGGAAGGAAGCTTTTGACCAGGAGCCCCAAGCGTTCTGGTTTGGTCTTGTTGGGCCATGGTCTTGCGCCGTGTGGATTAGCTACATTGACCCCAAGATACCTAACATTGCATTCATCTCATTCATTCCTACCTTTCATGTAGTTACTTCCCCGTTGTTTCAGTCATCCTAATCGTTCCCTTAGATTCTACCTGCTTCTTGGGGTGATCAAGCCATATCACAGCTCGCTGGTGTGCTTCTCTTGTCTCAGTGTGTAACCTCGTGAGGCCACCGAGGATGTGGCGCATCTCTCTCTCTCATCTGCAGCTCGCTGGTCGTCATATGGGGTTCTCTGGCCACGGGCAGAAGAGGAGGGGTTGCCTTGGTTTAAGTTAAGGTTATCGTGGTGTGGTGTGGAGTCTTGCTCGTCAGTTCCATTCTTGATCCTGGGTAATAGGAGGTATCAAAACGACATCAGGCTGGATTCCAGTCACTCAATGTGTTTTCCGATAATCGTAGTCATGACGTTCATGTCGTGTAAACTTGACAGTTTGGGATCCGCGCGTACGGTGTCCTTGACACTTGCACGTCAAGACGAGTAGGCCTTGCCCACTTCTTCACTCAAGCAAAGGGTCCTTGAAGACAAGACACGTGTCTACTATTACTGTCACAATCGTGGCATGTTTAAATATTATGTACGGACGCTATAGATGCTTGCAAAAATCCGCTCCTTGCCTCATTTTACTCCCCCCCTTCTTCTTCCTTGGCCGCTGCCTCCGCCTCCTCGACACTCTTCTCCACGGTAGTCTCCTCTGCGCCCTCCTCCGTCACGTCTTCCTCCTGTGCCTGCGGCGGTTCCAATTCTTCATCCACCGTCTCTGGTATCTCCTCCGCCGCCGCTTCTGTCCCTGCTACCGCCGCCGCTGCGTCGTCGTCCCCTGTTGCACCATCTGCCTCCGGTTCCTTGGTCTCGCCAGTGTCCACAACACTACTGGAGGCAGCCTTGTTCGTATCTCTCTTCCGTCTTCGTAGTCGCCGTTCCTCTTCGGCCATTTGCCTCCTTGCTTGTCGAAGGCTCTCTCTCTTTTCGGCATCGTCATCTCCGTCTCCTCGCATGCCTTGCAGCAGCGCAGCTGCTCTGTCGGCAACGTCGTTTTCGCCTTCCCGAGGAAAGCCCGATAATCCTGGACTCAAAACGCCTGCGCTCTCCGAATCGAGGGCCTTGTCCTGGTCGTTGTCTTGCAGCCCGACCTCGGCTTCGGGTATCTCGCTGGGGTCAGAAATCTTTTGACCCGATGCCACGCGAACTTGATGCCTGTCCTTGAGGCGCGCGCGGCGACGTCGATCCCTCTGGTCGCGCGCCTGTGGTGCAGCAGCGCGCAACTTCTCCAACAGCGAGTCCATTGCGCCGGTGCTGGTCGGTGAGGCCAGACCGCCACTATCTCCTCCCAACGCGGCGGCAGCCGCACTCTTTTGCGCCTGGTGCTTGCGCTTCATGGACGCTTCGTTGCGTCTTCTCATCTCCTCCAACTGCATGTTCTTCTCCCTGGATTTTTTCCATTCCCCCAAGAAACCGGCAAGCTTGGCGAAGAAGTCGCGCCGGGCGTTTTCATCGGACGAGTCTTCTCCGTAGAACACCATGATGTTCTTGTACGTCTTCATCATCTCGTCGAGATACAGCTCCATCTGGTCCGCTTTGCGACGCGCATCCTTCATGCATCGCTGCACAATGGGGCTGACACGGTCCTCGGGGTGGAACTTTTTCGGATCGCTGAGGTTGCCGGAATCCAGCGACATTTGCACGTTGCGAATTGTGTCAATGTATTTTCTGGCATCCGCCTGCAGCTGTTCAACATTGATTTTTTGCGCCGTTAAAACACCGCCAATGTCATCGGCGAATCCTTCCCATTCGGGGTACTGGCTTCGCACAATACGTTCCACCAAGTCAGCGAGCGAGGACTCGTTTTTGTCATCCTTGACCATTCCCAACCGTGCCAACGAGCTCAGCTTGAAGCCCCGCGCCTGCTTGTTGGCATCGTTCATGTAGTTGCCAATGTCCAGAATGAGACCCAAAACGTTCATCAGTGAGACCGAGTCACGCAAGCTCTCCGATACACTCATCACATGGTTGATCCTTTCGTTCAGTTCCTCGTAATCAGGCTCAAAGTTTCGGGTGAGCCACAGTGCTCTCATGCGGCTCTTCCAATAGTGGTGCAGTTCAAATGCCGTGTGCAAGTAGATCTGATCCTGTCGCGTCAGCTCATTGGGGTCCTGCTCGTGACTATTGCTCTTGGCGTCGGGGCCCGTCAAATCTCGGCCATAGGGGGCCATTTGTTTCGCTACATTGTCAGAAATGTTGCACAAATCGTCCTTTTGCAAGAAATCCATCACGACCTGGTTGTCCAGCACTTGGGAATCGCAATGAATAATCATTTGCACAATCTTTTCAACAGAATGTTGTGAAAACTTGGCAAAGGCGATTTCTTTGATTCCAGAAGTTAGCACATATGAATGGAAGAAACGAAACGGAAGGTTCATTGGATAAGACGAATGAAAAAAATGATAAAAGGTGAGAAAGGTACACCAGAATAAAGCCAATGCAGTGAGGCTTACCATATGCCTTGCGCAGATCAGATGAAATGATTTGCTTCTTGTCACCTTTCTTTGCAGTTCCGCCGCCCAGCTTCTTGATCTCTTTGGCCATGAATAGCTTCTCAACCTCATCCAGAATGCCCTTGCGGCTGAGCTCATTGTACTTCTCCTCACGTTCCTCTGCGGATGGGGCGTGAGCGGCCCAATGACTGGTCTCGGGAGTGTCGACCTTTTCCCAATGCAGGGCTTTGAGCTTCTTCTTGGGCCGCGCCACCGGCAGACCGATGCCCGGTGTCGCGGTAAAAGCAGACTTTTGTGGTAGGAAGTGACCAGATGGTATGGCGCCAGGCATAGGAGGTGGAGGCGGCGCCATGGAGCCTGCAGAGCCAGGCATTGGCGGCGGGGGCGGTGGAGGAGGCGGCATTCCAGATAACTGACCCGGCATCGGCATCGGCGGAGGAGGCGGTGGCATTCCGGATAGCTGACCCGGCATCGGCGGAGGAGGAGGGGGAGGAGGAGGGGGAGGAGCTCCCGCGAGCTGACCCGGCACTGGAGGAGGTGGTGGCGGAGGCGGAGGAGGAGGAGGAGCACCAGCTTCGGTCGCAACCTCACTCGCCTTATTCGCGTCGCCATCAGTCGAGGTGACAAGAGTTGCCGATTCCAAGCTTGGGTGAGATGGGGTGGATGCTGTCTCATCATCGTCCTCCGAGTCACTGCCTGCGTATTTCTTGACCTTGACGCCAATCTCGTTGACCAGACCAGCCTTCTGCTTCGGATCGACAACCGGTCGTCTCATCTCTATGATGCGAGGACGCTCGAATACGACGCATTCCTCGTCATTTTCATCTTCTTCCATAAGATCATCATATTCGCTAGCTCTGTCCGACAATGGGTGGAGTGACTTGCGCGTATGTCGCAGTTGGCGATGAGTACTGCCCAGAACGCTGTTGGTGAGGTCGCGTGGTGGTGTGCCGCTGCCGACTGGCGATTCCAAACCATCGCCGTCCATTTCTTCGCGTAAGGCACGGAGCCGGTCGGATGGACCGCCAGCCTCGCCCCAAACCCGCCCTTCCAGTTTGTACTGTGTCTTTTGGCGCTCTAGTTGCATCTGCAGACGCTCCATAAGTCTCTCTCGGTCCAGAATGCCTTGCATTTGAGCAGTGTTCTTGTTGCTTGGGGGTTCGCCAGGTTTTTGACTGGTCTTGACGGCGTTGGATGCCGCGATATCTTGCGCGTCCCGAAGCATAAGGTACAGTTCTCTCGTTTCCAACTCGTTCCTCTGCGCTTCCTTGGCACGAATAGTCTGAAGGCTGCTAATTTCAGCTTTCAATCCATCTGCCTGCCTCTTTTGCGCCTCGATGAAGCGAGTCTGCTCGTCAAGGTGCTTCTGCATCTTCTTGACGAGACCGTCGGCGCCGAGCTCGAGCCTGGCACGCATCTCATCACGCTCGGCCATGGCGGCTTCTGCTATTTGCCGTGACTCGAGAGCCTCGTCTTGAGCCTGGCGTGCCTCTGAGTCGGTGTGCAGCTTGTCGAGGAGGCTTTGCACGGTAAAGTTGAGACTCTGCTTGAGGTCCATGTTGGGGAGACGCCGGTCCATGGCGACATAGCTGAGCATGGAATCGACCAGCTGGAACATGCGCAATCGTTCTTCGCCATCCTGCGCTCGAATGAGCATGAGATGCTGCAGGGCGGAAACAAAATAGTCTTGCGCTTTGCTTCCTTGGATTCGCTGTTGAATGGCATCCGCGATCTGCACCGGGTCACTGAGGTCCTGGACGTCACCTTCGATGCTGTCCTTGATGCTGCTGTTCTCTTTCTCCAGCATGTCCTCATAGTCAATGGCCTCATTCGTTCGAAATCGCTCAATTTGCTTGTCAAGAAGCTCATATTGAAACTCTTCCATCTTGTTCAAGATGCGCTTGATGCCGCATGCCGTGAACTGAGCTCGAACATGGATTCGCAGCTGGAGATCATTCTCTGGTGCATCCACCATCATGTTCACCAGCATCAACGTCGTGACGGCATACTCCATGAGCAGATTTTCCATGCCAATACCGCCCGTTCGGACCTCATCGCTTGCCCCCACGAGACTGCCCATCTTTCCGCGACCATCGATCGTGACTTCTACCAGACGCATCCAGGCATCAAAACGGCCATTCTCTCCACACTGAGCCTTGACCTCATCCATTGCTTGGATGACCTTGATATGACCCTCGCCATTTTGGCCCCAGGTACACAAAAATGTCAAGATTTCGCTGACCAGCTTTCGACTAGTAATGCGCGCGGAGATCAGACATGTTGCCAAAGCCACCAGGACCTTCTGCTGCATCAGAGCATCGTCAGCACCAAACTTGTTGTTCATGAGTGCCTTGAGACACTTGATGATGTCGTATTCCCGATCCAGGTTCTTCTCCACGCGAGAATTCTCGGGCACGGGGCCCGCGGCTGTTTTTCGATTAATTTTGAGTAGCAGCGTCACTAAAGCGACCTGTCCCTGACATTCGACAAATCGCTTGACCCAACCAATCTGTTGTGTCCGAAGATTGACCTCGAGGCTCCCCATACCCTTGGTGTCAAGCCTATCCTCCATGACCTTGCGGACATACCATTCCGGTGTGCCCTCCTCGTCGGAATACGTCGTGATGTCCGGGGCAGCATTTTGATTTGAACGAGCATGTTGTCTTCTCTTCTGCTCGCCCTGCCATTCAGTAAGACGATCTTGGTGAAGCAGCGTCCACTTCTTTTGTGGTGGGTAGGCCAACATTTGTCGTCGGGCTTGTTCGGGCAAATTGTGCCATCCTCTTTTTTGCATGAGCTGCATGAACATTTGCTCGATTATATTGTCGTCATCGGGCTTCGGAAAGGAAAATGCATCGTGGTTGGCACCGGGCCCAGGGAATTTGGTCTGTCGGTTAGACTCACGTGACGGTAGGTACGATCCGTACGAACTTAGCGACGAAGCGCTCGGTAAAGTTAGCTGTGACGAGCGTGCCATTCCTCCATTCTCTCGATCGCCAGCATTGGCAGAATATACACTCAGATTATCGCCAGAGGTGCGAGCTCCTCCATTAGCGCTAAGATATGAGTCGTATCTCGAGGTATATACTGTGCTGTTGATCGTGCTAGCCACACTTCCGCGATTCGAGGCCAACTGCGGAGTCTGAGGGAGTTGCCGGCCCGAGGGAAAAATACCCATATTTGACTCCCTGGGTCGGGGAGCAGAGGCGGGATCAAATGACGGATATTGGTGAAAATCTCCCGGATTTTTGTTCAGCTGATGAGGCAGAGGTTCACGGCGGACCGGGACCTGGTCGGAGTTGGGTAGGTAGTCGACGGAAATCGGAGATCGTGAGCCCGGTGGCATACTGTCGTAGGGGATTGATGTTATCACTCCCGCCATCATATTGACACCAGGATCGGGAGAGAGCGGCATGTCGATGGATGCCGTGGACGACTCCCGCTTGTGCCGCGATGAGCGGAAGCTCAAGGCGCTGCTGGCATCGAGATGTTCAATATCTGGCGGTCTCTTATCCTTGTTCTTGTTTCTAGAGAAGATGGATCGTCCTCCGGACTGCTTGGACTTATCTGCGGAGGACATGGTTGCTGTGGACGGACGGACGGCGACGATGGCGACCTATTAGTTTAATAGAGAAAGCTCCCTAGATGATACACTTGAGACCGGACAGGTGCTGGCTCAAGGCCGCTTGCATGATGAACGATCCGAAGCCGAAGCCCTTTGTTGCAGATAGTAAGGTAGGGGCAGCCTGAGATCAGAGCAAAGAGACTAATGGTATCGAAGCTGTTCTGCTCTAGTCTCTGCTGTGCTGTCGTTTGGCCTTCGTCTGTCCGCGCCTAATGTCGAGAGTTGTGTTCCAGTGCTGGCGGGAAGCCAAGTCGTGGTCCGAATAGTTCCGCGCGCTTATTGGCAGTTGGTCGCGGTATAGACAAGGCCACTCAAAAAAGGAGACACCCACGAATACCAATAGTCTCGTTGTAGCCTCGCGGAAAGCGACTCAGAAGATGAATGGCGGACGGTTCAGATGAAGTCGGGCTACGCATATGTGAGCATGTAAGCATATCACATGTGCCAGCATACGCGCGCGAGTGGTGACGTGCAGCAGCCGCGATGGGACGGTTTCAACAGGTTGTCGTTGTGGCGAGAGGAGCACAATCGGGATAAGGGGTTCATGGAAACTCGGGCACTCAATCTACCTATCGATAAGAACGCACGCACCGGCCAGAAGAGGGAAGGACTCAGGACTCAGGAGGCAAGTCTTTAACGTTGGTAGGTAATCCTGCCCGGATCGCCGAAGCACATAGATAGTCAATTAACGTTGCGGCTTTCGGCTTCGGACACGTAGTATAAGTGATGGCTTGATAAACGAGCTATTTGGGGGTTGATCTGTCTGGACTCTGGCGCATTCGCCGCAAACTATATGCAGTGTGTCCGCAAACGGACATGGTCCGATTGCCTGGTTTGAACTTTGGCGTCAGGGTGGGGGGAAAAGGGGGAACTCGGGGAAGCCCGGACTCTGGAGGGGGCTGTAGTGGGGCACCAAGCTCGAGACTCGAGTTGCGTTCTTTGTCTGGGGACTCGGGAGTCGACAGGACCTTATCAGATTTCCGTTGTTCGTCACCAGTAACCACGTCCGTAGACCATCGCAGGAAGCTTCCAGCGAATGGTCCAACACGCACGTAACTCTACCATCCTTCAAGCCCTCTGCAATCACGCCACAACCAGTCTACAGCCATGGCCGCCTCGTCGCCACTTCTTTCTCTCGTCAAGGCATGTCGTATGATTGTCGAGGCCTTTGGCAATCCTCATCAGCCTTGCACAGTCACTGACCTCGTGCACACCATTATAGACCATTTTTATCCCGGCCGTCATCTCCCTCGTACTCTTTTTACTTCTCACCTTCGTCGTCTTCCCTGTCTGGCGCCGCTACCGAAATCGATATAGCCAGTATCTGCCCGTCCCGTCATCCACATCTGGATTATCGGACTTCTTCTCGCAACGGTTCTCTTTGCTAACGCTGCCATCCACCTGGAGTCGGAACGGTGGCTCTGTGGCCAGTGTGGATATACATGACTTCATGGAGGACGGCGAGGAGCTGGACAGCGTTGATCCACGGCTTGTCAACGTCTTCAGACAAGTAACAACCAGGGGGGATGACAGGGATGACCACACGCGCCGCTTAAGTAGAGAGTCCGTAACCACCCCGTTCAAATCTGAGAGCACCATTGTCCTGATTTTGCTAACTATCGCAGTCTTGAGGAAGGATTCATGGATGACAGTGACGACAACTGAACACATGGGTAGTGCTGTCAAACTCGAATGTTCCTCCACTCTCACGTCGACTTCAATATACTTGCATAATGGCATGTATACAACCACATGAATCATCCTCTTACCATTCTCATAGCATCCGCTCTCTTACGCCTGTCATCGCCAACCTGGGGACCAACTTAAATAAAACAAATCAATTCGCTGAGATTCTGGAGGCTATACTTTCGATTTTTGATGCAAAATTTATGCACATCAAAACATATGCTGCCGCTCATGTGTCTGCAGAATCCGTGTCATCCCGACTCAACCCTCTTACTCGCTGCCAGCTCCACCCTCTTCGCTTCTTCTCTCCGACTCTCAACTCGTCCCATCGGCTGGTCCAACAAACTCGTTGCGCTTCATCCAGTCGCTTTTCTGCTTGCTCTAGAGACGACGTGTAAAACCTGAGCCTCGAATTCAAAGCAAAATCCATGGCAGGCTTCCTACGATTTCTCTTCTGAGCCTCGAGCTTCCTCACTTTGGCGCCTAACTTGGCTATGGATCTGAGAAGTTTCAACCCCTTGGGACTTGAACAGAATTCATAATTCCAGGGCAGAACTGTCCTCGAGACGTCGTTGAACGTATGAGATATGGGTGTAGTTGTTGGCATTGTCATATGTTCGCACATGTGGCGTATTGAGATGCAAGGATGATTGTGACAGCGTCCCGCGCCGGATGGCTTGGACATGTACCGAAAAAGACATTTGTCACCAAAGACATGGCCACATGGCAAGTAGACCAGAATTTCTCTTGCTTTTTCCCTGTCCTCACCGAAAATACCACCGCACATGGAGCAGAAAGCAGGTCGCTCGTCTGAGTCGAGTGGCGTTGATGCGGTAAGAGCTTGAGACAGCCCTGAGTCCGTCCGCCTCGGCGGCGCCAGCCTGATGGCATCAACGTCTTCTGGCCTGGCATCCTCTATTTGGTGCTCACTGTCGCTTAGATGTGATTGAGCGAGTTGTCTGGTCCGGATACGGGCTTGTTCTATTGATGCTTCTGTGGACAGGTCTTCTGTATATGCTGGTCCTGTTGAACCTACAGCGACAAGCGTTGTTCCGGTCAATGTCGGGGATTTTCTCGCACAGATTGTCGAACTCTGACTGAACCGCCGAGGCAGCGATCCAGCCTCCGTGTCATCCTCGTCGATAGGGTATCTAGGCTCCAGAGTCTCCTGGGAACTATGGAAGCTATTGTTTTTGCCCAGTAACAAACGCGTAAAGGAACGACGTGCGAGTTTGGTGCCCAGACTTCTCATGGTACCTGAAGGTGCCATTCCGAGAGGGAAACGAGGCTTGGAGAGTCGAATGTAAGGACGTTCATAGCGACTAGCGGCAGCTTGTGTATAAAGAGTGAGCTATATGGGAATCCCACGAGCTGTCAAGAAGACTGACGTGATGGACAATATGATCCAGACCGTGAAAAGAATGTAGTTGGTTGATACAAGAATGATGATGTTTGGAGGGGCGAAGAAGCTTCTCTTTACCAGAGGTGATAAAAATACAAGCACTTGGCAAGCCAAATTACAGACAGACATATGCACCGCATTAGCGGGAAAGAGCAGACGGGCTTCCCAGCTTCTCTGCACGGCAAATTACCTACCCGAGTGTGCGAAAGTGTCAAGGGTAATTTCCAACATGTGAAGAAGTATCTTGTACGTAGGACTGATGCGGACAAGTACCTGAGCAGGGGATCGAAAATTCGGCCCTACACAGTTACCACTACCACCCCCACCATCGCACCTGCATCTCTAACATCCATCCATCACTCGGAGGTCGATCTGACAACTCACATCATCAGCGTACGAGACATGTGATAGATCTACAGCTTCACCCCCACGAGCGTTCACTATGCGCTTCCGCACAGAGCTCAAAAACATACGCACATTCTCGAGTAAGCTCCATACTTCGATACGCGTCGCGAAACTCGCCAACCGCTAACCAATGTCCAGAACTCACGGCAGCACTCTCGTCTCTCGAAAAGATCGCCTGGGTCCGTTTAAGCGATGACACGGCTCGCTTCACCGTCATCCCCGACGTGGGATCCCAAGTCTGGGCGTACGATTCGTGCTTTCTTCCCATGAATGTGTCCAATGGTCCATGCCATATCTAATCAGGCCCCTCCCCACGCAGTTCCTTGGCCATGGACCTCATCTTTGACAGGTACCACATCCAGTCTGCCGAATCCAACAACACCATCAACCTCGAACTGCCTCTCCAGCCACTCCAGCGCGCCCTCAAATCCGCCCTGAACAGTCTATCTGCGTCCTTGCGGCTCACGAAGAAGGATGGACTGCCCGTTCTCTCCATGACCATCACGACCACGACGTCCGGCGCATCAAATCCGTCGGGGGCAGCAGCAGCGGCTACTAGGTTGCCATCCGACGATCCATTCGGCGACGATGTGTTTGACCAGGAGCACCTGGAGACTTCACTGCGCAGAGAGCACGAAAAGGTCATCACACAGGACATTCCTGTTCGCGTGCTCCACCCCGAAACGGTGGAGACAATCATGCAGCCCAAGGTGCGCGAACCAGACGTGCATATCCAGTTACCACCGTTGCTGCAACTGAAGGCGATATCAGATCGCTTCACGAAGCTGGCCCTCGCGGGCGCGACCCCATCAAAAGCACCAAAGTTGGAGCTCAGTGCCAATATGCACGGTAGTTTGCGATTGAGAATCGCCACCGAGGCTACGGACATTTGCAGCGTGTGGTCCGACCTGGAAAATCCTGACCTGGATCCGGCGCAGCTAGATCGTCCTGTGGCAGAGCACCCAAGTACCAAGTTTCGTGAGGATGGGCCTGATCGGTGGGCCACGGTGCGCGTCGACGGCAAGGACTGGAGCCGAGTTCTGAGTGTCGGCCGCTTGGAGGGACGAGTGATTGCATGCTTTGCGGATGATCATGCATTGATTCTTTATGTTTACGTGCCGCACTACGATGATGCTTCTGCGGATGATTCTGTTGTTACAGTAAGTGCTTCGCTCCTAGTATCGATTCCGCTTTGAGACCCTCAATGTTTCATCTAACGTGAATGATAGTACTACGTACAATCTTATAGCAAGTGACTGCCAAAAAGACATCCGGTGTTGAATACTTTACGAAAGGGAAAAGGCGTGGTTGGTTTATCGTGGGCGACGTCAAAGTCTCCACAATGTGCTGGGAAATTCATGCTTATGCCTTTTCCTATCCATTTTGTGGTATGTAGTCCAAACTAATTGAAGACATAGATGAGTTACACTACACGGCTGGCATGCATTTCACACCATGAATGACATGACAGCTGACTGAGAACTCTGAACTAAACGTCTATTTATACAAGAAAGAACAAAATGCTCATGAAGAAGTCTATTCGAAATGAAACGCCGTAGATGTGCCTGCGTGACCTCTTTCCCTGTCGACTCTCCCTCTCTCTTTCTCTTGCTCTCCCCCTTCTATGCGATGTTTCATGATCCGCTTCTCCATTATGTATGTGTACCCATTTTGCCCCCTATTTTTTAATGTTCCATATTCAAGTCTCTGGTGTCTATAACAACTCACAAGAAGGTCTCCCAATCATGGCAGTCATGAGAATCGTTGATTCCGTGCTTACTTCGCAGCCATGACATCCACATACCGCCCACTCTTCCTCGGCTTCTTCGGACCAGCCTTCCGCGGACCCGGCACACCCAACAAATCATCAATACTAGTTGCGTTGTTCATACTCATGCTCGTAGACGGCCTACTAGGCGGCGCAGAGACTGGAGGGCTCCCCTCTCCATAGAGGACAGCACTCGTGGAGACTGACCGGGCTAGGCTTCCGGGTCCAGACCGAGCGTGTATATTGTCCATTGACTGCGCTGTTGTCAAGGTACCTGCAGTTGAGCGTGGTGGCAGCATGGCTCCCACAGGACGGAGACTCGGCCCATCAGCCGCGGGAGGGGGAGTATTTGTGATGGATGGAGGAGGGGGCGGCGTGCCGCCCACGGAGCGAGAAATACCGGCGCGGGGTGGAGGAGGAGTAGCCTTTTTGGCTTCGACGTTTTCGGCACCGGGTTTCTTGTTGATCCAGCGGCCGAGATCGGGGTCGTAGACAAAGGTGCTTTGCTCGCCGAGCTTGGCTTTGATGGGCTTCCCGGTGGATGAGTCGGCGCTTGTGCTGCCTTCGCCCTTCTTGGAACCTCCGAACCAGCCGCCGAAACCCCATCCTTTTTTGGTGCTTGCTGCTGCTGCTGCTGCTCGCTTGGCTATGGAGGGTCATCGGTGTCAGCTTTGTGAAATTTTTCGAGTGCGGGTCTCTCCCTGACACACACATGGTAATTGCCCAAGGGGATAAAACTTACCATCCTCTTCGGCCACCTTGCGGAACATTTCCTCATTCTCTCGATCCTTGTCCGATTTGGCCTGAGTCTGTGGCGCTTTGAGCGCCGGAATATCACCATCATCATCATCCATAAAACTCTTCTTTTTGGGCTTCAGTGCTTCGTCTTCGTCGAGGTCGGGCTGATAAGAAGGAGGCTCGTAGGAAGGAGGCTCGTAACCATAGGGCTGAAATGATAGTGGCTCGTAGCCGCCGCTACTCGTCCCTTGCTGGTCATTGTCGTCTGCGGGTACTGAAGCGGATGCTTGAGAAGGTTCGTAACCATACGACTGAGGTTGGTAGCCTTGGTTGGTATCGTCCTTGGCAGGCGGCTGAGGATGAATAACGGGTGACTCTTGAAGTTCAAGGGGTTGGTATCTGCCAGAGGCCACTGGAACGGACTGCATCGTCGGCACAGGCTCTGCATAGCGAGAAGCATAAGTCGGCATGTGTGGTCGATATTCTGGGGACACAGGTCCAGGATAGCCCACGGATCGATACTCGGCACCACCACCACCGTCGCCGCCGGGCTGCGTTTGCACAAGACCCGCTGCTCCGGAAAACGCTAGATCGTACGAGTTTGGCGCGTATTCTTGACTGCTGCGAGATGATGCCGCGATCGGGACGTGCTGAGACTGAAATGCAGGCGCATAGGGGTTGGCACTGGCGCCTGCATGGGGCGCAGCTGAGGCCGGCGCATAGCGAGATGAGACAGCAGTACCGCTACTTGCCAGAGGGGCACCGGCTGCGGTTTGATAGCCGGCAGGAGATGATCCATAGACGTCGAAATTCGATGTGGACGGAGGCCGTGAGATATTGGGCGAAGACGAGATGTGAGCAAATGGCCCGTTATCGCCCTCGGGTCCTGCGTGGCCATTTCCGTCCTCATCGCCTGCAACGAACTTATTGAACCTGTTCCACATGCTATCGGAAACCTTACCCATGGTGGGCTTGGACATCCAGGATGATGAAGCGTCCTTGGGGGATGACTTGAGCCTTACCAAGAAATCTTCCACGGAGGTTTCGAGGACAGGATGATGATATGGAGATCGTCGCGTCTGGGCGACAATGGAAGATGCAATGGCATCGCAATACTGTATCGCCTTGTCGCGAAAGCCGTACTCGGCAAGGGTCACCGCGTGCTGCAACTTGTAGGCGGCAAGGTGCGGTGCTCCGGCAGACGCTGCGACGCCGCCTCCAAGAGTCAATCCGTACTCGTAAATTTCGCTGAGCTGGAGAGCTTCTGCTTCTTTGGCAAATTGTTCGGATTGCCGTTTATGGTCTGAGCCCAGAAGCACAAAATCAGAGTTGGCATCGTCCAATCCCCCAAACATTGAGAGGCTCCGGCTGAAGATGAAGCAGATGTGAGCTGCCTCAGCTCGCCCATAGCTGGATAGCAATTTTCCAAGCGCATTCAGCCCGCGAATATCGTCACTGCTGCGGTTGCTCAGAACAAGCGTCAGGGTCTCCCGCCATTTGTCGAGGCCATCCATGGCGTCCTTGGTGGGCCCGGAAGAAGTTTCCGTAGACACGAGCTGCAGTCCAGCGCGAGCATGAGAGGGGACAAGCTCATCTACACAGTCATCGTAATTACCCGACAGAACCTTGTACAAGGCTGCCAGGGACTCGTTGTTATGACCTGGGTAGTTGACTTCCTTGCGCACAAATTCCTGTGCAACCTGCTTGTACAGGTCCGCCGATACGGTCTGCGAGATGAGCATCGCGTGGCCCCAGAGACGCTTGTCGACCGCAGCCCAAACAGCTGTTTCCCGGTCCCCTCTGAGTAGATCTAGACGAATCGTCTCAACGGTGGCTTGGTCGACGCCATCAGCCTTCATTGCCGTAGAGCCAGCTCCGGCTTCTGCGCCTGTGAATAGTGGAGCGCCTTCACTTCGCGACTCGGCAGTGTCGGAGGCTAAGACCTGCCGAACTGCCTTATCTACTGCAGGGGACCCTTCCAAAATACCATCATTCTCAATGAAGATTCGTAGCAGCTTCCACAGCAGCAGACGTTCGACAGAGCGCTTTGCTTCCAGTGAGAGCTGTGAATGAAAAGAGACATCGGGAATTTCCCTTTCCTGACTGTCAATACCGGCTGTGAGCCATGCAATGGCCTCCTTCTTCTTCGACTTGCCCTTGAGTGGACCTGGGAACTTGGCAATGCTGTCCGAAAGAGAGTCTACGTCGTTGATGTTCTGCACCTTGACTTCCCCCACTGTGCGGATTGTGACAGGAACAGAATTCCCCATTGCGTAGCGAGGTATGCTCTTCGGGAATGTGGTGATGAAGGTTCCACCCACTCCCCAAGCCATTATAGGAGCCCCTTTCCATCGTTCGAGGGGATCTCGCTCCCTCCCATCTGTAGGCGGTACCATGTTGCTGATGGATTGTCCACGAATCCGGCTTGTTGGTGCAAAAGAAGACGACTGGGTGGGGTTAGACGTGGCTACTGCCGGCGCCACTGATACCAACGACGGCGAAAGAGCGGGCAAAGGTCGAGGAGCAGCATAGTCGGCCGGTTTGCTACCCTTTCTTGCATCAATGCGCAAAGCGCTGGGAGACTGTGTTCGTGCTCGTGGAGGTGGTACGACGGGTGGAATTTGCGCAGATACAGCACCTGCTGCTGCCGCAGATTTGGGGGTGTAGTTGGAGTGCGGAGCTCTCTTCGGGGGTGACAGAGTGACAGACGAAGCAAGTGATGCATAACCTGCCCCCGGGGTCAATGGAGGAGGTGTTGCGAGACGAGCCGTGGCGTGAGGCATCACTGGGGCATGGCTCGTGCCGGCGGCCATCGCAGTAGGCGTGGTCACTACTGCGTGATTGCTACTGAAAGACCGGTTCTCGGGTGAAATAGCCTGCTCGTCTTCCTCTTCATCCACCTCTCGCGTTGGAGGTAAAGACGAGACGCGATTGAATCTTGGTTCGAATGCTGAGCCCGCACGGCGGTCGTACGGTTGTCCGTCTGCGGCACCACTCGTCTCGAAATGGGCCAAAGGGCTCGAGGTTCTCGGCAGGTGAGGCAGCGAAGTATGCGTCGATCCCGCGCTATATGAGTTGTTTGGACGCGACCCAGAAGATGGACCGGGAGAATAGCGACTGGTGACGGGGCCGCCACCACCTTGTGGTCCAGGGGGAGCAGGCGAATATCGAGATGAACTGTTCGCGGGAGGCGTCGCAGCAGCACTAGGCTGAGATTTTACGTTCGCATACGGGTTTTCCCTTGGCGGAGCCGTGAGATTTGGGACACCTGCTTCGTTGTTGGTATATTGTGCAGGGGGGCTCGCAATCTGTGGTGCCGGCGGGGGTGCCATGCGAGAAGCTGCTGGAGGAGGCACAGTTCTTGAGATCGGCGGTGGCGGCTGAGGTGCTTGCTGAGGTGCCGAGCCCATAGGCAAGTATTGGCCAGGGGATGATGAAGCCCTTTGGCTCTGTCTTGAGGCGGATCGTGGCTTTGCGCTTACGGGGAGCTCTTCGAAGAAGCTTCCCTTGGAGTGTAAAACCGGCGCAGAGGCCTTATGACCCAGAGGTGGTCTAGCCGCTGCTGATAATGACGGGACTGCTGTGGTCGCAGGTGCTGGTGGGGGAGGCGCAGACTGCCCAGGAGAATAGCTGCTGGCACTTGTCAGGGGTGGAGGAGCAGTGTTTGTGGGAAGCTGTTGCAGGCTAGATCGCTTTTGGGGTTTGACAGCCTTGACCAAGTCAGTTGGTAAGTCATATGGTGACGAGTATCCGGCTTTGGACTTGTCCACGAAGCTTTGCGTCTTGACAGGCGCAGGACGAAGAGACTGTGGAGTCTGGCAGAACTGGCCCGCGCCATAAGGGGTGACATTGGCTTGCTGCTGCTGTCCATATCCAAATGTCGGAGGCGACGTAAAGCCAGTTGCTGAAGTCGGAATATAGGCTATGGTCGACTGAGCTGCGACGGACGCAGGCGCATAAGGATTCACCACAGGTTGTCGAGACTGGTATGGGGCGGTAGTTGGCGCCTGCGCATCCAAATCATCATCAAGAAGCCCTTCATCATCACTGCCCAAGAAAGCCGTCGCATCTATGTCCTTGGCTTCTGCAGTAGAGTCATCCAGCAGAAATTCGTCTTCATCGTCGTCGCCAAAGGCCTCCTCCCACTTGGAGGCCAAATCCTCTGTAGCCGGAGGGCTCTCGACGTTGCCTGAGGTGCCCAGTGAGAAGCCTTCCGAAGAAACGTCAGCCTCTTCTTCCAGAGTTTTGTTGGGTGTGCTGTCACGAGTAAGTGACTCTCTGTCACCTATAGCCTCCATCACTTCGGCTGTGGACTTTCGCTCGAGGTGCTTCGCATTAGTTTCCTCGTCGTTCTGCGTCTTCAGATCTTTTGCGACTTGGCCAAAGAAATCATCCTCATTATCTCCCTGTTCAGCAAAGGGATCGACGGTGCTTCTGGCACTGCTCTGCTGGGTGTCGTCATCAATAACAGCTTCGGAATGCGGAATGAGCGGTAGGCCCTCGTCGAAGCGTGCTTTCGCCTCCATAGATGTCGTGTCTTCGAGCTCGACTCCGATGGGACGATGTGTAATGGCTTGTGGTCGATTTGTCCCGTGTCGGTGCCATGTTACTAAGCTGTCACCTTCAGGACTACGCATCATGTACTCTTCTTCGGACTCTGCTACCTTGGCGTCCTCTTCCATGACATCCTGGGCTTGATTAGATGCCAATGGCACATCAACCTGTGCCGGTATCTCGGAATCCGCTGAAGGGACTGCGGGGAACGAGTTTGTTCGATCGGACGAAGGCATGACGGCAAAAGCTTCTGCTTCAGATTGGTCCAAATTCCACTCTCCGTCGTCATCGTCGGGGAAGCTTATCTCGTGTGAAACTGTCCGGGCGAATGACATAGAGCTTGCGTGCTGCACCGTGGACGGAACGGAACCGGTGCCCTCGACTACCGTGGCGCTTGGCTCCTCTGGATTTGACTTGGCGAGAACTTCATTGCTCGGTTGTGCTTCCTGTGCTAATGGAGCTCCCTGTTTGGTGGAGCCTGTAGGCTCGGCAAGCGCTTCATTGCTCGGTTCTGCTTCTAGTGTTGATGGCGCTTCCTGCTCGACAGAGCCTGTAGGCTCAGCAAGCGGTTCGATACTCAGTTCTTCTTCTAGTGTTGATGGAGGTTTCTGCTCGACAGAGCCTGTATCGTAGGTGTCAACTTGGTGCAGCGATCCTTCGTCTTGAAGCAACCGCGTACCGCCGCCTCCTTCATCTCCATTCGTCAACCATGCGTCTGCAGAATCACCATGCTCTGACGATGCATCTTCTTCTGGTGGTCGTGACAGTGCAGGCACGCCAATTGATTCTCGCGCCGGCACGACCTCCGCAGAATCCGATAGTGATTCTGGAATTTGAATTTCTTCCTGATCTTGTGATGTCTCGATTGGATCTATCGCCACGGTGTTCTCTGAATCTAGCCACGCACTGACTTCGTCTTGGTCGTTCTGATCGGGCAAGGCTTCTAGGCGCAGAGCTTCTTCCGCCACCGAGAGCGCAACAGGACTGACATGACTCGGGGATTGGGCGAGGTTCGATTTCCGGTTCGAGTCTCGCGCAACGACATCGGCAGCGCTATTGGGCATCATGGCCGGATGCCATGAGCTATCCGACTTGCTAGCCATGATGCGAACTGATGACGAACTGTGTGAAGTGCCTGTGACGAAACGCGTGAATAGGAGCCCATTACAAGAGACGCAAAATTCCGATGCTTTCCCAACAAGAAGCCCATCTCGGCAACGCTAAAGACAGAAGACGCGACGAGTTGGTCGACCAAGCGGTTGAGTCGATGCAAGGTAGTAGTATCTAAGCCCTGGACTGGGCTCTTTGGGTAGCAGGGGGCACCTACAGGTACGAAACAGTCAGAAGCACAGCCGAGATGATCGTTGAAGCTGCACTCCCGTTCGCCATTCCAGAGATGGTCTGCCTACAAAATCGCGATTTATCGGGCAGTAAAGTAGCGCACGGAATGAGGTCGTCCGATGCGTCGAGAGGCAATTGGCGGAATGGGTGATCGTGAATCGTGATGTTGGTGACGTGCGATGGCAGAAAGCAAAGGCAAGCTGGCATGTACGATGCGACGGGTCAACGGGCCAAAACCAGGAGAGCTGTTACGCCGTACAGTGTGGCATCTGGTACATCAACGGATCGCCGCACTCCGTCTTTGCAGCGAATGATGGTTCGTGTACAGGTGGTCTCTGCGCTGATTTCCCATATAAAAAGCCCGCTTTTTTATCTCGACCCACTTAACTTGCCTTGTACCTTGACGACCTTTGACAGGCTTTGAGTCTCGAGTCTCGAGTCTCGAAACAAACTTCACAGGCGCCAATCCCGATGTTTCCGTGTGAATTCTGCGATACATATCTTATGCTATGTTCCCTGAGATTACCTTACTTGGGTCGGAACGCTGGGAAGTCCGTCGCGGAGCTCTGCTTGAGATGCAAGGCCGGGCGTCACGTCACAAGCCGACGGCGGAGGCATGCCCCACACGGCACAACCGTCTCTATCGAGCCCCGACTTCCCGAGTGACGAACATAGGTACTGTATCCAACAATCCAACGGCGCCGCGTGGACTACCGACCATCCACGTCGCTTCATTGTCACAAACGCAAGTCCGTGTCAAGTTCAACGGGACAAACACGTCCAAATTACGTCTATATACGTCCAACGTCTCTGCCTTCACACCACGTCTCGGGCACCGTCTGATCAGCCTGGCATCACAAGTATAAGTCGAGTCGCGCACAATGCGCCAAGTTGCATCAAGCCTTCTCTGTCACTCGTGAAACTAGAAAACGGCGCCTTGCAGCGCAGCAGCATGATCTCCCGAGAAACGCTGTCAACTTCAGCACATTGCCCAAAGCTTCATGTCATACCTCAAGCGCAGTCCGTCCTGTTCGATTCACGCCCACGGCACGTTGATGCGGGATGCCTCCGCCACCCCCTTACCGATCGACCGAGCCTCCCGAATCCCCCACCCATGAGTCTGATTCTGATCTAGACCTCGATATTCACGAGCTGGACCCCATATCTGCCGAAAATATACCGCGGTCACGTCGAGAGCAACCCTCTGCGGCTGCTGACCAGAAACCCTCAAGCATAGCTTTGCGAAACCTGCGCATGGGGGGTTTGCGACGTGCCAGCAAAGGCGGTAGCGCCCGCAGCTACGGGGAGCTTGGTGAGAATCGAGACGATGCTAGTGACCACATGCGGGCGCTGCTAGACGATCATGATGAACCAGGAGGCAGCCGCGCCGAGGATGACGCGCCTCTCCTCGGAGGAAGACAACACCAAAAATCACGCAGCCGCCACGTATCAATCTCTAGCATCCGACTTCCCAGCTTCCTATCAGGACACAAGTCGGAAACGCATTTACCACACGAAGGCGAAGATGAGGCCGATGAGAATCATGATCCTTCTACCGCCTGGCTTGTCGCTGTCGGATCAATACAGGCCTCTCGGTTTCCCGCCAATATCGTGTCCAACGCCAAGTACACGGCGCTGACATTCCTTCCCATCACACTGTACAACGAGTTCTCTTTTTTCTTCAACATGTATTTCCTTCTCGTTGCAGCATCGCAAGCTATTCCGGCCCTCCGAATCGGCTACATATCTACGTACATAGCGCCGCTCGCATTTGTTCTCTTCATCACCATGGGCAAGGAAGCGTACGATGACATTGAGAGACGACGGAGAGACAACGAAGCAAACTCGGAAGAGTATCGAGTTCTGACATTTTCGGATCCGGATACACAGCCAAGAGGATCAGGTCGGCCCACAACCCGAAGACATCTTAAATCTGATTCATACCGGAAGCGAACTCCTCGCTGGCAAAAGGAAGCGGCGCGACATGACCTGACGGCCATTCAGGAGGAGGAGGAAGAGGAAGGCTTTTTGTATCGGGCATCTTCTTTTGTGCAAGAAGCGAACCGCAAATCAAAAGACCTCAAAGTTGGCGATGTCCTAAAGCTCAGCAAAGGCCAGCGCGTACCAGCTGATGTAGTGATACTGCAGTGTTACAGCGGGGAGGCACCTATGAAGTCATCGCCAGAAAGCGAGGTCATCGAGGATGAGACGCTGGTCACGCTCACCGACAACGAGCCTGACGTGAAAGGAAAGAAAGCAGATGTCGACTCCCAGAGAAGTAATGCTGAAAGTAATGGCGGCTCCGGAGAAACTTTCATCAGAACTGACCAGCTGGATGGTGAGACTGACTGGAAGCTTCGACTGGCCTCGGCTCTCACACAGGGCATTCCTCCGGAAGAGTTTGTTCGGCTTCGAGTGACGGGCGGCAAGCCTGACAAAAAGGTCAACGACTTTGCGGGCACTATTGAGCTCATGCCTACCAAACAGGATGCTGCTAGTCACCAGTCAGCTCTTCAGAAGCAGCAGGACGAGGAAGGGAGGGAGGACGAGAACGTCGACAGTCCAAAAATAGCTGGCTTGTCTATCGACAACACGGCATGGGCCAACACAATCATCGCCTCTCAGGGAACAACTCTTGCCGTAATTCTATATACGGGACCCCAGACACGATCTGCACTATCTACTTCGCCGTCCCGCTCCAAGACGGGCCTCCTCGAATACGAAATCAACTCACTTACCAAGATTCTTTGCGCACTCACCTTAGCGTTATCTGTGGTACTGGTAGCACTGCAAGGGTTTGAAAAGACGACGGATAATGTTTGGTACATCAAGATCATGCGTTTTTTGGTTCTATTCTCGACAATCGTGCCCATCAGCCTGCGCGTAAATCTTGACATGGGCAAGAGTGCCTATTCAAGGTTCATACAGAGTGATCCTGGCATTCCGGGCGCGCTGGTACGGACCAGTACCATTCCCGAGGACCTGGGCCGCATCGAATACCTACTGAGTGACAAGACGGGCACCCTGACGCAAAATGACATGGAGATGAAAAAGGTGCATGTTGGTACGGTGTCTTACGCCAACGAGGCCATGGATGAAGTCAAGTCTTATGTGCGACAAGGCTTCCACATTCAACCCACCATGGAGGCGTCATCTCACACAGCACTGGTCACCCCGTCGGCAACTTTTTCCACAACCGTCAACGTGGGTGCTACGCGTACGAGGCGAGAAATCGGCGCTCGCGTGCGAGATGTTGTTCTCGCGCTGGCCTTGTGCCACAATGTTACCCCCACAGTCGATACAGAGGACGGGAAGGAGGTCGCCTCATATCAAGCATCGTCTCCCGACGAGATTGCCATCGTGAAATGGACCGAGTCTGTGGGCTTGAAGCTGACCAGCCGCGACCGAAAAAGTATGACGCTCGAATCTGCAGAAACGGGACGGCCAGTGGTGCGAGTCCGCATCCTGGAAACGTTTCCTTTCACATCCGACGGCAAGCGCATGGGCATCATTGTGCATTTTCGCGAAGACACACGTTCCGTCCAGCAGGATCTGAGCACGTCGGGTGAGATTTGGTTCTATCAAAAGGGTGCAGACACAGTCATGGGTAGCATCGTAGCCGCAAATGATTGGCTAGACGAAGAAACTGCCAACATGGCGAGAGAAGGTCTACGAACACTCGTTGTTGGCCGCAAGAAACTCTCGTATCAGCAGTATGTTGAGTTTTCTACCAAATACCAAGAAGCATCTTTATCCATTGCCAGTCGTGACGCCTGCATGCGGCGCGTCGTCTCACAATATCTCGAGAACGACCTCGAGCTTCTCGGCGTCACCGGTGTAGAAGACAAGCTGCAGAATGAAGTCAAGCCATCCCTGGAGCTCCTCCGCAATGCAGGCATCAAGATCTGGATGTTGACGGGCGACAAGGTCGAAACAGCCCGTTGCGTGGCAGTAAGTTCCAAGCTGGTCACCCGCGGTCAATACATCTACACAGTCGCCAAGCTTAAGCGTCCCGATGCCGCCCACGAGCATCTCGACTTCCTGCGCAGCAAACCAGACGCCTGTCTTCTCATTGATGGCGAGAGCCTGCAGCTGTTCATGACGCAATTTCGCCTCGAGTTCATCTCCATAGCCGTGCAGCTCCCCACCGTGGTGGCGTGCCGCTGCTCGCCCACGCAGAAAGCCGATGTGGCGAAGCTCATCAAGGACTTCACCAAGAAACGCGTTTGCTGTATCGGTGATGGTGGAAACGACGTATCCATGATCCAGGCCGCCGATGTGGGTGTCGGAATCGTAGGCAAGGAAGGCCGTCAAGCTAGTCTGGCGGCCGATTTCTCCATTGAGCAGTTCCACCATTTGGTCAAGCTGCTGGTGTGGCACGGCCGAAACAGTTACAAGCGGAGTGCCAAGCTGGCGCAGTTCGTCATTCATCGTGGTCTCATCATTGCAGTTTGCCAGACCATGTACAGCATTGCGATGAAGTTCGAGCCCGATGGCTTATATAAGGTAAACTGTGGAACATTCTCTCCTGAAACCGCTCCTCCCCCATCCCCTCTTGATTATTTCATGGGCAGAAAGACTAATTGTATATGCATTCCATTTGAAACAATCAGGACTGGCTTCTTGTGGGATATGCAACCATCTACACGGCCGCGCCTGTGCTGTCTCTCGTCCTGGACAAGGACGTCGATGAGGACCTAGTGAATCTCTACCCTGAACTCTACAAGGAACTCACCGAAGGCCGGTCACTATCCTACCGCACCTTCTTCGTCTGGGTCTTTGTGTCCGTGTACCAGGGGGGTATGATTCAGGGTCTTTCGCAGATCCTCACCCAAGTTGATGGCAAGAAGATGGTGGCCGTGAGTTACACGGTGCTGGTGCTCAATGAGCTCATCATGGTTGCCATTGAGATTACCACGTGGCATCCGGTCATGATTCTTAGCATATTGGGCACGTTCCTCGTATACGTGGGGTCTATTCCGTTTCTGGGGGACTACTTTGACTTGAAATTCGTTATCACTTGGTATGAAAGATCTCTAACGCGGTCCATCCTCTCTTCTTTACGATTCCCCTTTGGTCATGTGTCTAATCGTCTCGCAGGGGCTTTGTTTGGCGCATTCTGGCGATTGGAGCCATCTCGTTGATTCCACCGTATGCCGGCAAATTAATCACTAGGGCCATCAAGCCGCCTTCCTATAGGAAAGTTCAGAACAGGTAGACGAGAGATGAGTGGAGGGTTTATTCTTTTGCACCTAGCGAGTTGATTGTGCACAGTTTGTGTGTGTGGAAGTTGGCAGATTCAGACATACATTTTTCTCTCTCTTGCTTTCCATGTTTTCAGCCAACACCAGAAGTTTGGATGATGCGGATTGACCTAGTGCTACCGATGACATGTTCGTTGCGTGTGAAATTTGCGTGCCTTCTGATGTACAATGTTCACTTGTCTTTCATTTCGTCATTCATATTTGTTTCATCGATTTTTACAGCTTCAAGACTAGCCAGCCATTAGCCAAGGACAAATCTCTCGATTGCAGCTGTCCTACTACGCCCCCCACCGATCCTTGGGTCAACGTTCCGCCGAGCCACCTCTTCTGCCCAGCGTAATGGGTGACGAAGCCATCTGGGCCTGACACCATGAAAAGGTTTTTCCCAGGGCGACCGCCCAATTCAACCTCGCACCGGCATGTACTGCCGGGGCCTTCAAACTCGGACGCCTGCACGTGAAGCAGCTGATCGTGGAATAGGCATCCCCTCCCGACAGCCATAGCGAACGGTGCCCGATTTTCTTGGCATGTCCTCAAAGCGCTCTGTAAGTCCTTGGCAGTAAACTGCGTGTGTTCCTCATCCACGGCCAGTCGGATTTGTAGCCTGCTACCAAACCTGTCCTTCAAACGCATCAGCTCCTCCGCGATAGCACTCGGATTCTCCAAATCAGTCGTTATCTCCGTCGCAACGGCTGCTGATTGTATACCATTAGTCCAGGCTTTCCACCATGGCTGCTGCTGCTGCCCCGCAGATGTCACACTCTGCACTTCTTCCCGCTTCCTCACGGCCCACAGCAGCTTCATCTGCGCAGAGTCGTCGTTCTCAAGCACGGCCCTAGCCACCTGCATGCCGGGAACGACACCTGTGCCTCCCGCCAGGAAGACGACATTCTTACACGCGCCCAGTCTATCGAGGACATCGAAGCCAGTGTGCGGTCCGCGCAAGTATACCTCGTTCCCTACGCTCAGACGACGCAGGTAGTTGGACATTTCGCCCCCGTCGATGGCCCGGACATAGAAGCGCAGCTTGCCGTCGCGGGGATCTTCATCGTGGTTTGGAGGAAGCGGAGTGTAGTGCCGCGCGATCTGGACTTCGGGTTGCTTGAACTCGACGGACCAAAGGGGGTGCCTCCACTGCGTTGACGCCTGGGGGGCGAGGTAGGGCAGGCACGAGGCGCCATGTTGGTGGGGTGGGGTGATGGTGAAGAGGATGGACGAAGGGGAGATGGCGTCACATGCTGTGATGATGTAAGGCACGAAGGTGCTTTTGTTGAGAGTGGAGGATCGGGAGGACGGAGTGAGGAAATAGCTGGCTGTGCCGAGGAAGGCGAGAGCGATGGCTACGGAGGGGAGCACGCGGGCCTGTTTGTGATGGACATTGCTGGTTCTGCTGCTTATTTTATCGTTGTGGGAGGTGGTGGTGTCGCTGTTGATGAACCGTCTGTGGCTGTGTATTCGATGTGCTTGTGAGATGTGGTGTCTTGCGCCGATGCCAAACGTGCGGAGCAGTGGTGATGCCGTCATGACCGCGGTGTTTCTCTGAAAACGTTTGCTATAGCAAGCGGTCGCTTCAGTTTTCAAGATGTCTCATCAAAATGGTATAGCGAACCGTCGGCATGCCATTCATGGTGGACACTGGAAGAGTAATGGACTTGCACGATGATACCAATGACCTTGAAGAAGTGAAATGTACATGGTCATTCGCCGCGCCTATCGAAAAAGTGAGAGTGGTTCGTCTGACTCGCGACATCCTCGCGAAGTCACGTGGATATGTAGCCATAGCGGCCTCCGGATGGAAATTGTTCCGTGAAATTCTTCTTCTTCTTCCGGCCCTCACGAGTCACGACTCACGAGTCACGTTCAGCATGCTTCTAAGTTCGTACAATTACTCCGAACTGTAGCATACTATACGTCGACGAGATGCACTTAGGTACCTAGGTGCGATGCTCTGAAAATGTCCCCCTCCTGTGCAACGCTGTGGTCAGCCGTGAAATTTGCCAGAGCCGAAGTTGCCTGCATTTTGGTCCGAGGCGATGGAACTTCATCTTCCACCTCTCATCACTTTCGAGTCTCGACTCTCGACTCAACCTCATCCTGCAGCCTCGTAACCGAACTGATCAACCTCGCATGATGAAGCAGTTGCGCGATTCCAACATATAGCGGGGGCGCAGACCGTGCCACTATTGTCCTCATCTTCCGATAGGAGAGCCAGTACATGTTCCAGGGCCCATTTTGCACTCGTAGTTTCCCGTCACTGTCGCCTACGCCATCACGACCCATCGATCACGCTGCCGTCAACATTGCTTCCTGTCTTGTGTGGCAGGCTCGGGCGTCAAAACGCTAGACGAGATTTTGCGCAACGCTCCTCTTGATCATCAGTCCATGCGTGGCATCATCACGCCAGGGTAGGATACACGTAGGCTTAAAATTACGCTTCACCGTGTATTTTTGGCATGTGATATGTCGTGACAGTCAGTGTGCCAAGTGATAGAACCGGCGCCGTATCCTTCCGCTTGAGATAATATGCACACATTCTATACTCCAGGACTGTTCTCTTGGCCCCCCTCGTGAGTTGCAGCTTCTACCTGCTTTTTATCGGGCCGCATCGTCTCTATCTTCCTCTTTGAATCAAGAATGCCCCGACACATATCCTGTACAACCACTCCCTTGACAATCGTCTCCTCAATCAAGCCCTCTACATGCTTCGGCTCAACCCTCCCGTACCAGATCCCACATCCTGCCAACTCATGCTTCTCTCCCCCCGGGCCCTCATAATCAGGCGGTATATAGATAATCACGTTCCCCGCGAAATTGTGCCCGCCGATATGACTAATGAGCCCGACTCTCGCCGTCTTCTTTCCCCTCTCCATCCCCTCCTGTTTGAACTCCTCCCACCATGGCACTTCCTTCGTCTCCTTCGTCGTCTCCCACGGCGCAACCTCTTTCTCGACATGGACTTCTACAGCGCCCCGCGCGACCTTGATGCCTGCCTGCGCGAGTTTCGTCTCAAACTCGTCCCGGAGTAAGGGCCCAAAGGTCCCGCAACGGGCATCCCGGCCGCCGTGCCCGCAAATCAGGACCATCACGTCCCGCACATCCTGTACGCTCGAGAGGATTATCTGAGAGGCGGTGTTTTGCGAGCGCTTCTTGTGGCCGATCTGCGCCTTTTTGGCGTACTCCCTGCGTGCGTCTTCGGGTAGTAGATAGCCCTGTACGATGGCAAGCAGGCCGACCTTGTAATTAAGGGGCAGGAAGGGCACGTATTTGAAGCTGGGGAGAAGATAGGCGGAATTGCACTCGGTGTCTTCCCAGGGTGATGTGGAGCTGGGAAAGGAGGAATTCAGGAGAGATACACCGGGGAAGCGCTTCTTTTTTCTCTCGTTGTCAGTAAAAAGAGTTGATCGGTCTCTCATAAACAGAAGGGTGGGAGAGAGGGGGAGGGGGCATGATTTACTTCTTCGGGCTTAGACAAAAAACACATGTACTCTTGAGTCCCAAACCTCTACTCCGTAAGGAAAAAGAGAAGAGAAAACAAAAGAAGTCATGCCCTGAAAAGACTCCGTAAACTCACATCCTTGGTCCATCCCCTCACTCTCTTGGGTAATATGATGTCCTTCAAATCCGCGACTAGATTGTTTCCTCCGTTCTGATCCTCGATCTTGGACGCCCAGTCATCCTGTCCTGTACACACGAGGACATGCTCAGAGTAACTGGCAATAACGCCATTGAGAGGGCTCGTGTGATCGATTTTTAGTCCGTCTGGCATGACGGGAGTCTCGGCAAATCTACATGTCGGCGGGGGACACGACGGCACTCGACGGAAGCCGCGGCGTGATAGTGGCGAGAGAACACTTTGAGAGCTGGGGAATTGGCGGCACGGGCGCAGGCGCAGCGATGAGCGCAGCGCTATAGGGAACAACATGTTTCTGGGTATACGGTGTGAAAGGGAGGCATGCATGAGCCTGAACCGGAGAGTCAAATGGCGGTGGCACCCGGGTCGGGCCAGCTCGGACTCCGGACTTGCGAGAGTGAGCGAGAGAGAAGAGGCTGGATTTCTTGTTGATTTCCTTGTCGCCCCACCTCGATCTCCGTTGTTGCTGTTGTTGTTGTGTATTTAACGCCCTTGACTTGCGTCCCAGTTTTGGGCATCTTGGGGCGTGTGGGGCTAATCCCCGGGTGAGTGGCGGGTAGATGGCATCGTGCGGCGTCTGCCTGCCACGAGGTTCTCCTACGTACAAGCCAGGTCCTCCCCAAGAAATCATCCCAAATCTCTTGTGTCCAACAAACTTCAGTGCGGTGTCCGGCGTCAGCGCCTTCCACCGCGATGTGCCCGAGCGGGCTCAAGTCATGAAACGAGCGGTATGTTGCCAGAGGCAAGGCCCGCTAAGCCAGTGTGTCATAGGCGGCCTCCACGGCCACGCAGAGTCTAAAAATACAGAGTAGAAGAGGTAGTAAAAGAAGAAGAAGAAAGAAAAACTAGGCAGAGAAAGTTGAGTAGCGCCTAGACGCAGATGTCTTTGTAGAAGTTCGTGGTTTCTACCAACTTCACGAAAGTCTGGAAATCCTTGCCTAACTGCCGTGGCAGGCTTTCACCTTCCGGCAATAGAACAAACAGGTGGTCCTGGCAGCAAGGAGACGGGCGAGCAGACCTCGATCTCCGATGATTTTTGTTGACGGACTAGATACCAGGTAGGCAGGTAATGACTCGGCAAGTGACACATGCACTTTCAGTAAACTTCCACAACACCAAATTTGAACCTTCACAAAGAAATCGGTGTGCATACACTCCGTAGACAAGCCAAGGTGTAGGCCGAAGGCTGGTGTCAAGAAGTCGCTAAGACTCCTCACTGTGATAAAATTACAGAGTCTCATCAATTACTGTACTGTTCTATCGCTCCCGCATTTGCAGTTTCTCAGTTTCTAATGCGCACTGCTTACAACTCAGTAGCACCTTCTACCTCACTAGAATGGAGTTATGTATATATTCCTCTTGTTCTGTCAAGTCGGCTGCGCTGCCGCATGCGAATGGGCGAAAACTTAAAAGTGTCATTGTTTACCTAGTTGCAACGCTGCGCGCATGAGTCAAATTTTGGTGTGCATTTCGTTCTCGGGGCTCGTCTCGATGCGTGGATCGCGCAGCTAACAGACACATGAACATGGAGCGCCATGAAGACCTATTTATTACTTCCTTATCGCTGTCTACTTTACTAAACATAAGCGCTTGTCGTCTACTTCCTTGTTTCATTTCTATCATCTTTGTCCAATTCACGCAGTCTCCATAACCTGCAGCCCCCCCCCTCATGATCAATTCGTGCCAGCATACAACAAAGGAAATATGAACAACCAAAAAAAAACGATAAACCAAAAAAGAAACTAAAAAAACTCTCAAAAAACAACACCAGCTCTTGCTCCCTCAACCTCCATTGTATTCTCTACACGTCTCGTCGTCATGTTCATTCCCTATCGCAGTACCCTGGCGCTTGTGGTTCGGCGTTCGCCCAGCTCATAATGGTCAGACTCGTTGCGTACGCCATGGCCAAAAAGCCAAACATGCACAGTACGATGTCAGATATTCTCCACAACTTGGTGCGCGCAACCGCTTTGAAGTGCAGTAGGGGCTTTGGTGAGTAAAGTTAGTGATGCACGTCCTGGACACACATTCAAAAAGAACGAGAGAGTGATCGAGGAGGGGAAGAAAACGAAAATTTACAGGTAAAGAGCAAGGCATTGCGACTCACAGGATATATGTACACCAATGGGATGCAGGCAAAGTTGCCCACCAGCGCGACAAACTTGTCGAGATGATCAGCGCCACCCCATGCAATAGTAGAGCACAGCATGACCATGAAGAAGCGAAAGACATTCTTCTTCCACTTGATCCACGGGTTGTATTTGCCGCTGCGGGTAAACAGTTCGGTCTCGATGATTCGAATAGCTGGGAAGATCTGGAGCGGCGTCGACAGGAGAATAGCGCACGAGTAGAGCAGCTGCACGCCGTTGACGAACTTGTCATCCTGGGGCAGATTGAGAAGGACTACCGTTTCCGTCTTGGATCCGTAGGCAGCGTACGAGATGGCCCCCATGACGGTGAAGAGCACGGTAATGATAATCATGACGAGGAAGAGAACACGGGGAAATTTGGAGGGATGCTTCATCGACTCCTGGATGGGAATGATGAGCCCGATGCCTTCAAAGGTGAAGATGGCGGTGCCGATGAATAGCGTCCAGTCCTTTTTGTTGAACATGATAATGTCGGCAAGTCCATTGGCGTTGAGCGTGATGACGTCGTAGTAGAACAGGTACGCGAGTCCAATCATGATGAAGGCATCAGCAATGAGCGCCGTGAAGCCCAGTTTGCCAATGTCTCGGAGGAGAGAAAAGGGGAGGAAGATGGCTGTTTGCATAAGAATCAGCAATGGAATGCTGATGGATGTGCTGCAGTTGGAGACAGCTTGTATGAACGCTCGCAAGTTCTGCGCCGTGAACACCGTGTAGGCCGCCACAAAACCGATCTGGCTGATGACAATGGACGTCAAAATCAGGAACCGCATCCATTTTCCGTAGAGAATACCCCCCATGTCACCAAAAGAACCTTCAATCTTCAATCTCGTCGATACCAAGAGGACGAAGCAGTAGTAGCTGAGGATACTCACGCCCAACAGGACAAGGTTGCTGAACAACATACCGCCATTGAGATAGGCACGCGGAAGAAATAAGACGCCGGTGCCGACGAAAGACTTTAGCAGCAACAGCATGGCATTCATCGGACTGTTTTGTCCGCTGCCACCACGGGGCTTTCTCTTTCGTTTCTTCTTGGATGGTGCCAGGAGAGTGCTTTCCTCGGTCGGTTCATCGTCCCCATCTTCGTGATCCTCGTCTGAGTCCCATATCTCATTGGGCCCGAGATTCTCATCGTCTTCCTCGAGCTCTTCACCGGCAAAGTGTCCGTAAATAGTCAGAAACTCAAGAAAGCTCGAGGTGAACAACCTAGGTTGCAGGTCAAGGGCTCCAGGGGATCCGACGCCATTGCCACCCTGCTCGACATGCTGACCATTAGGGCTGAATGCTCGTCTTCGGAGATGATCTCGTCTGAACCCGCCGGGTACCTTGATCGAGTTGATGTCCATGACTTCCTGCTCCGGCTCCGGCCGCATTTCATCGTAGCTTTTGCTTCGATGGAGCTTGTTCTTGGCCTCGGCTTGCTCGCTCCACTTGTATATCCCACGTGTCACATCGCCTCCCTGAAGTTGCAAGCTGGAGAACTCCTCGTCGGTGATGCTCGGTTTGCCCATCTCGGTAGTCTGCTTGCCCTTGATGGTGCCCATCGTCGATGAGTCCTCCGAGACAACATTCTCGACCTCGCCAGGCCGCACCAAGTGCCGCTTGACAATTTCGGGGTCTTCGTACGGGCCCAACCGTGATCGAGACTCAAAGGAGCCATATTGCGGGGGTGTAGATGATCGAGGGGGGATCGTGGGCGACTGAGAACGCGGAAGTGTGCTGACTCGAGCAGCAGGCGTGCCGTGTCGAGGCGGCGATTGACCCAGCGAATTTGACAGAGCAGCAGCCAGCGCTGATACGCCGGGTCCTTGAGTAAAGCTTCCTCCTAAGAAAGGCGCTTCACCAGACCGGGCTGGTTCAGCTCTCGGAGCCGGAGAGGCATCTCGAGCGGGGGGTGTTCCTATAATGGGACCAGCAAGACGAGCTGTGACCTCTCCGCGAGGCAGAGAGGATGAGAACGACGGTCGAGTCTGTGGAGGAAGGGATGGGGACGATCTTGGCCCGGAGCCAAGCACGTCTCTCGGTGAAGACATGGTGCTTGTGCCTTTCAACTCGGAAGAAGATGGATCGACGATAAGAGCGGCAGGTGGGAGAGGTTAACGCTGACAAATCGTTTTCTGAGGAAAATCTATTGCATGTCTTTCGAGATCGGCCTACAAGTTTCGCTCGTCGTAATTGAGGCGCGAAACCTGGAAGTCGCTGGCCCACGTCAAGCGGTCGCACAAAGAATGCTGCACAAAGGCGCCTACTGTCGCTTGTCGGGGACCGAAGAGATGGGAATGCAGGATGAGGCCTCGTTATGGGCGCGATCTTGCTTCTATTGATGGGATGTAACGTGCTTTTGATAGAAGATAAACCCCAGGACGCTGGACAGCCGAGCGGTTGTGGAACGTAGTGCCTATCTTGGGTAAACCGGCAATACATAGGTATGTAGGTACCTATGTATGTACTCCGCATTAACAAAAAAAACAACGCTCCGCGGAGGTGGAGGGGCCACGCCGTCACTGGATTGGGTGGTGGCGCACGGGTGATTTCCTGAACGGCCAAATCTGGATGGGGCCGATGACAATGTCCACGAGGGCATCGAATGCAGATCTTGTGGTTCAGCATCTATGACATGGTTGGTATGAAGTCTTATCAATTGTCATTGTACATATTTTCTTACGAGGCCACCGGCGGCCTGGCTTCAATCCGGACAGAAGGAAGTGAAGAAGAAAAGCCTCCTTGTGAGCTGCGGAATACACATGTACATAGATCAGGTTCTGCTACCTAATGTATCGTGATCCTCCAGGCTGTCGTGTCGAATCGAGGTGGCACTGCGCCTCCAAGCTTCGATTGTCTGATGAAGGCCGATCACTTCTTTTGCGCGCAGTCTGGTCTTCCGCCTTCAGCCTTGGTCCTTGGCAAGCGAGGGATAGTCGTGATACACACAGTATTTTAGGTATGTACCGAGGTCAATTAACACTCGCCGGCGGCCGCACGGACACAATCTGTGATGCCAATCAGCTGGCCGCGCACCTGCCACGCATCTGCGAATCTTCAAGAATATTAAGCGATTTAGGGGCGCGGTGGAGCGTGGTCGAGGGGTGTGTATTTGACTGAAGAGCTAAGCTTCCCAACTTGTGGGAAAGTGGGAATACTACGGAGTATGTACATAATCGGATGGTGAGGCCATCACGTGATGCGGCTGCCAGCACGAGCAATGGCTTATTCCTCAATAAAGAATCGCAATCTGATTTCATCGCTTGACACGCAAAGCGCTACATACAGCATTTCTGCAATCCCATCCCCTTTGAAGCTCCTTTATCTGTTTGAAAGTAACCAATGATCTGTGCTCAGTGCTCACCATGCAAATGCCGATCTCCTCACGCCAAGCCGCTTGGTGAGCGTTGCGCAAAGCGCCAAATGCATATTGCAAACTTGCTATGAAAGGTCTTCGCAGAATTGGCCAGGATCGCCCTCCGGGGTCACAGCAGACTCAGCAGCTCTGAGCTCACAATGAAGACTTTCTTTATCTGCTGTCAGCCAACCTTATGTCGATGGCCCGCACCGTGGCGCGGATTGGCTACATAGCATGATAGCAACTTGAGACTTCTGGTCGTTTAAAATCGACTTGCTGTGGAACACCGCCGCGAGCGACGTCGAATGGCCGAATCCGCCGCCCAGCCTGGGGTAGAACATGCCAATCATATTCACTCAACAACGTATTCAATGCCTGTCACCAACCTATCACCGCCCCGCCATCAACGGAGCTTGACGTAATAGTCGTTCTGAGCTCGTCGAGGGTCCAGTCTCTTCGTACCTAAAGAAGAATGTTGCCGGTGTGATGAACCGAGTCTTGGCTCGAAGCCGCAACTTGCAAGGCTCGACCGACTCCGCAAATCCATTGTTTCGAGCTCACTTATCAGTACTCTCTTTTAACTTTTCCAGGCCGAGATAAAGCCAATCCGACTTACCCAAGACTGCCTCAATTAGCCGTTATAAGTCCTTTCATGACGACAAATTTACGACGTGAGCAAAGCATTCGGAGGCGGTACGGTACGGCTTCCAAACTCCTTTCGTGGAAGGCCTTGAGCGACATCCACGCGCATAAACTCAGGAAGGCATGAGTATTGGCCGCGCCGAAGATAGAGGGCAAAGAAGAAAGTTTGGCGGTTCAAGATGCCCACCTCGCCAAAGCGTCAGGGCGACCGCCCGGGCGCCATGGAAGCTAAAAAGAGCTCCAAGCTAGGCTTGGTGTCCGGAGTATATGTCCCCGTGTGCTTGAACATTATGAGCATTCTCATGTTTCTGCGCTTCGGCTTAATTCTGGGCCAGGTGGGATTCTTGGGGATAGTCGGTATGGCCCTTGCATTACATATACTGTTGTCTTTTTATTTTGTATGACTAATTTGGCTTAGGCTTGTTGGTCACCGCTTATAGTATCGATCTTCTCACAACATTGTCTCTATCCGCGATTGCGTCAAATGGCGAAGTCAGAGGAGGCGGTGCCTATTATCTGATCTCGAGATCTCTTGGCCCCGAGTTCGGGGGTGCTATTGGCATCCTGTTCTTCCTGGCGCAAGCACTCAACACCGCCATGAATATAGTCGGTCTGCTGGACTGCATTCGACTCAACGTTGGAGCTGCCTTCCCGCACGGATACTGGACAATCTACAGCTTACAGACTGCAGCCTTGATGCTTTGCACCGGCATGTGTCTACTAGGCTCTACCATCTTCTCCAAGGCCTCCAATTTGCTCTTGGTGATTTTGACGGTGGCTATAGTCAGCATTCCGGTGTCTGCTATCTTCAAGGCGCCGTTCGTCGACGATGATGCTGGCATTGTCTATACTGGCATGAGCCTCCATACTCTAGTCAATAATTTCATGCCGAACCTTGACGAGGATGTATATCGAGGAATGTCGACGTTTAGAGACCTCTTCGGCATTTTATTTCCGTATGTTTTTTTCCACAAGCGCCCCAGAGCAAAAAGAGAGAAAAGCTTACCATCTTCAATTTGTCAGAGCAACTTCGGGAATCTTTGCTGGTGCCTCCATGTCTGGTGACCTGAATGACCCCAGCAAAGCGATTCCAAAAGGCACTCTTTGGGCCATGCTGACCACGTTCATTGTCTACTTTTTTGTGATTTTGTCCATGGCATGCACCACATCGCGCGACTCGTTCCTTGCCAATGCAAACATTGTCTCCCTCACGAATCTGTCGGCCCCGGTTATATTGGCGGGCGAGTGTGCCGTGACGGCTTTCTCTGCATTGATGGGCATTATTGGCTCAGCAAAGCTGTTCCAGGCCTTGGCTAAGGATAGGCTGCTTCCTGGGCTGTCTGTGTTTGGCAGAGGAACGAAGAAGAATGACGAACCGATTCTCGCCATCCTGCTCACCTATGCTATTGCTCAGGTAGCGCTCCTTGCCGACTTGAATCAAATTGCCACATTCATCTCCATGGGGTACCAGGTATGCGTTTCCCTGTTTCCCCCCTTGAAGGAATAACGTTCCCTTTGTTGAAGTGTGCATGGTGACCAACCAATGATAGATGACCTTCTTCGTCATGAACTTGGCCTGTTTCTTGCTGAAAATAGGCTCAGCACCCAACTTTCGTCCCAGTTTCAAGTGGTTCAACTGGCAGACAGCATACACCGGCAGCTTGCTGTCCGCCGCAGCCATGTTTTTCATTGATGAAACCTATGCGGCTATTGCGATATGTGTTCTCATCTTTGTCTTCCTGCTCATTCACTATCTCTGCCCCCCGAAAAGATGGGGTGATGTTTCCCAGAATCTGATTTATCATCAAGTTCGCAAATACCTGCTGCGACTGAAGCCCGAGCACATCAAGTTTTGGCGACCCCAAATTCTTCTTCTCATAAATGATCCACGACGCCAGACAAGGCTCATACAGTTCTGCAACTACTTAAAGAAAGGATCATTATACATTTTAGGTCACGTCATTGTGACGGACGATTTCAATGCGGGCGTTCACGAGGCGCGTCTCCAGCAGCAGGCCTGGACAAGATACATCTCGGAGTTCTCCAGAATCAAGGCCTTTGTTCAGTTGACAATGTCGCCATCAATAATATGGGGCGTGCGAAACCTGGTGCTGTCCGCGGGTCTTGGTGGAATGCGCCCGAATGTTGTTGTTATGGGCTTCTACAATATGGACGAGCTCCGAAGATCCAACCCGTCAGTCATGGTCCCCGACGTTCCGGCAGCGCCAGCAGCCAAGATGAGCCGTGGGCCTCTGCGGCAGAAAAATAACCGGAGTGGCAGGCGACGGCGTCGGGACACTTCTGCAAGGCTCCTCGAAGGCGTACTGCCAACTGACTTTATCCGAACAGAGGGCATGCTTTTGCCGATGGACTATATGGTGATTCTGGAGGACTTGACGCTGAGACATAGGCTTAACGTCGCCGTGGCACACGGTTTCGAGCGACTGGAGACGCCGCAGCATGGCGAAAGCAATGCCAAGAAATACATAGACATGTGGCCCATTCAGATGTCTGCGGAAGTTTTTGCAGACGGTCAAAGTGTGCTGACCACTAACTTCGACACTTACACGCTCATTCTCCAATTGGGGCATATTTTACATAGCGTGCGTGCATGGGGGGACGCATTTGCCGTCCGAGTTATTGTCTTTGTTGAGTACGAGCATGAAGTGGACGAGGAAACCAGTCGAGTGAAGGCCCTACTGGACAAGCTTCGAATTGACGCGCATGTGCTCGTTTTTTGTCTCGCTGCTGGCGATCTTCACACATATGAGCTCATAGTCAACGGCAAGCGAAACGATATTGATACAGAACTCGTCGTTGCGGAAGCTCTCAAGGGCGAAGTGTGGTGGGATGATTTGCAGACGTTCCGCAGAGATGCGGATCATGCTCCATCGGGTCACGAGCTTGCACATCTGGCTCAAGTAATGGATTCTTCTGGCAGTTGTATTCCAAATGTCGATGCTACCAACAGCCGCAATCGTCGTAGTATGACGGAGTTGTCGCGACAGCCTGACATTGCCACGCTTTCAAAAATGGGCGTCAACTTAGGAATCCATACGTCACACATTGACGATGAAGTCTTTCACGATCTGGAACTGAAAACAGACCTCGACACTGATCTAGACGCGTCTTCCGATGGTGAAGGTTATGACGTGGACCCGATAGATCGCTTCTCTCCAGCGGCTCATCATTCCCACACCCATGATCATTTGATACGGCGCCCCTTGCTACACCATGCATCACAAGCTGGCGTTGACAGAGCCAAGTCAAGGATGACTGGAGCACGGCGAACAACGGTTGCAGCGTCCGGACGCGGAAATAACCAAAACACAGAAATAGACGCAGTCGCAGACATCGCACCGACTGCTTCTTCGTCATACGGCACCATGTGCACATCGCAGCCATTCACGGCCAAGCCAGAATCAACACTTCCCATGGAAATTCCAGATCTGATCAAAATAGAAGCGAGCCCGACAAAAGAAAGCGCAGATTATGAGAGAAAGAAGATGGAGTCTTTCCCCTTACTTAACGAGCTGCAGGTTCCAGAACTCGCATCCGATGGCTCCAGGCGAGCACGATCGTCAAACTCCTCTGGAGGCGATAAACTCACCACCCAAAACGAGCCCATGACGCCTGTCCGCCCGAATTTATCCAGACAGTCTTCTGCAGCTCGCTTCTCCAGTCGACCTGTTCCAGAGACCCAAGTGATAGCCGAAGGCGACGGCTCCAAGATCAGCTTTGTGCCACCCGAGTCCAACTCCGTCACTCCAAGAATTGATCGCCCAGCGTTTTCCCGACAATCTTCTGTGAATAAGTTCTCTAGTCGGCCGCTTCCAGAGACTACAGTGAGTGGCGAAGAAGGGTCCAGGACGATTTCTTTTGCCAAGCAGCCTGCAGCGCAGTCGCAGTACGGATCGTACTCTCACCATCACTCCCGACAAGGTTCACAATTCTCCATGTTGGGCCCAGATAGCACCAGTCAGCGGATTCCGGAACACGTCGAATGCTCAAAAGGCGAAACAATTGTGGATACTGAACAGTCCGTGCCCTCGGGATGCGCCGTGTCCCTGTCGTTCAACGACCTGCCAAGCCGAGCGCAGCATTTGATCTTGAACGAATTGATGCGGAGGCACTCCAAGCAAACGGCCGTCGTACTGACGACGCTGCCTATACCGTCGGAAGGGACCAGCTCGGATGAAGAGTCCACGATTCAGTACCTCTCTGACGTGGAATTACTTTGCAGCGAACTGCCGCCCATGTTGATGGTGCTGAGCAACAACCTGACAGTCACGGTTAGTCTGTAATAAGCCATACCGCGATCTGTGCTTTTCCATGTACATATTCTCTTTCTGCTTTCAGTTTACTCCGCACTGCATCGCTGCACTGCGCCCCATCGGGTGGTGTTCATGCAGAACTGCATGGTGATGGGTAATACAAAGCCAGTCATTCTGCCCCCCATTGCTCTTTGTCCCCCTCAAAGCCCGAGTGGCAAGCGAATCAACACACCACATGTGCACGTATACATACGTGTTCATCTTGGTCACTGCCTTTGTAAAGCCTGTTTGGCCGCTTTACGCGCCCGACTCTTATGTTCGCCCATTCCACACCTTAATAATCCATGCTTCGCCATTTTGACGCCAGATCGTGAACAAGCCTTCTTCGGCTCCTTTCCAACGAGGTCCTACCTCTTATATAACAAACATTTTCTCGGCCTTTCTTCTTGCGCTGTATAATTCCGTCATCATGCATTCGTGTTGAGAGCCCATCTCCCCCACACCGCGTCTGTGCCGTGCAGCGTTGATGTGGCCATCCCAAACTATATTATACGCCTGGCTGATATGACGCCAACACGTTCATCTGACTCACCACCACCTCGCCCGGCCCATATATGGTCTGTCGAGGAAAACATTGCTTATTTTAGGCGCTGTGCGCCCGATAGCATTTACAATCTCGCCCAACTCCAAAGCTCCGTGGTCGAGCCAAAACGACCGAGTTCGCGCTCGTCGAGCGTTCACTCCTCGGAGAAGGAAAGCGATGGTGCAGGGTCTGATGATGATAATAATGATGATGATGATGATGATGATGATGATGATGATGAGCCCCTGAACGCCTCAGAAAGTACGGAAAATACTGATGCAAATCCTCCCAATTGGAAGGACTCCATTGCAACCGGCAAGTACGCGGATACGCTCCTCAAAACACCACAAGCCGGTTCAAACGATACAGCCGTTTTCTGCATGAGGTTTTCATCCAGCGCCACCACGAACCCCACGCAAGAGGCGGCCACTGGGACACGATACTCCGACGTCTCCGGCCCCAGCGCCGATGCATCTCCAAATTGTCTCGCCCGCGCCGGAAGTACGCACGCGGCACGAGACAGCCTCACAGGGCCAACACGAGACGCAGAACAACCACTCGCAACAGGTCCCCTCAACCCAGAAACGTCCACCAACATCCCTCCCGCGCCGACTCTTCCCCAAGAGCCATCCCCTCCATCCTCTGCCCCTGCTCGCGTATGCGAATGGTGCTGCCGGCCAGCCCTCCCCGCCATCGACGTCTGCATCATCCACAAGCCCGCAGAAATCGAAGAAGCCCGCCGCGACTGGGCCATTACCGGCTATAAGAAATTCCGCGAAGACCAGCTCACAAAGACAATGTCCGAAAAGACACACCTTGAAAAAGCGATCCGCGAAAAACTGCACCAACAAATGGACACCCAGCAACAGGGCAGGACCTCTGACAATAGCAGGGAGTGTCACTCGAGGAGCCTAGATGCTGAGATTAGGGACATGCAGACGGAGCTGCGGACTCGAGACGAGCAGATCAAGAAGTGGAGTACGGAGAAGGAGCAAGAGCAGAAGATGCTATGGACGCGATTGCCGGTGCCGTCGCGCAAGACGATTGTGAGGGCGCATCATGGCAAGATTAGGGTGTTTTCGGGGAGAGAGCCTGTTGGGGGGGTGGGTTTGGTGCGGAAGAGGTGTGGGTGTAAGGAGGAGTATCTTCGATTGTCTATTCAACAGGGCTATGTGTAGAGTTTTGCAGGAAAAAAAAAAAGAATGAAGTATGTAAGGCGTGACAAATTCGGGAAATGCTATATCGTGGGGGTTCATGATCTCGTCATTCTATCGCGTGGAGGTTTTCGCTTTTCTTTCGCGTTCTTTCTGTCTATTTCCCCTCCCATGTCTTCTTGTCCGTTCATTCTCGGGGGTCGGTGGTTCTATTCTTTGTCTTTTTTTTCTGTTCGTGTCTCGTCTTGTGTTGCCAGTTCCGCGGACCGCTCAGAGTATTCTCTTCACGCTCAGAGTTCCCTTCTTTTCGCCCGCCAACTCGATATATCCACCTGCCTCCAGCTTCTTCATCCACTTGTTGCTCTCACAGCGCGCCAGGATCATGGTCATCCGCAGAATCGCTTCGTGGCTCGACGCATGCTCCTCCTGCTGCGCCGCAAGGGGGGTAAAAGTCCATCGACCAAACGCCCAGTTGAGAACATATCGACCGAGAGGAGCTGGCCCTGGTGCAGGAACATGGGCGTCCGAGTTGGTAGGCTGCGAGGATAGCGTGACGACAGCCTTGATGCGGTATGCTTCGTCCTTGGGCGCCGCGCGTAGGAACTCAATGAGCTTCTCGGTAGAAACGGCCAAGGGAGACGAGGCGTCGGCGTCAGGGTCGGCTTTCAGATCAATGGAGAGCACCTCAACCTCGCTCTGGTGCCCGTGTGCATCGGCATTCGCGTGCTCATGCCCATGCTCCTGTTCATGCTCGTGCTTGTTCGCACGATCGAGACCACCGGCGACGTCAGCCTCGGTCAACTGCCTCGCTAACCCACCATCCACACCAAACAACAAGTCCATGTCTACCCAGCCCCGGGTGCTCTTGACCTTTGCCACCTCAACCTCCAAATCCCCCACGCGGTCCACGCACTCCTCATACCTATCCTCACCAGCCACCTCCCACTTATTAAACACAATCAAATCCGTGTAGCGCGCCTGAATCTTCGCCGTATAGCTTGTGTCCTCGTAGCCGCGCCAATTCTCGACATCAATCACGCTGACGACCCCATCGAGTACATATTTCCCCTTTTCGCGCGCCAGCCTATTCACCTCGAGCGCCAGCGTGGCCGGAAACGCAGATCCGCTCGTCTCGATGACGATTCGGTCCGGTGCGACTGTCCTCTCTAGTTCTTCGAGCGCGGGGCCTAGCTGGCCGACCAGGTTGCAGCAGATGCACCCATTCAGCATTTCCTGGACGCCGGAAATGGCGGACGAGGATGCGAGTTGTGAATCGACGGCCAGGTCTCCGAATTCGTTCTTGAGCAGCGCGAGCTTGTACTGGGGGTTCTTGCGGCGTAGTTGCGGGAGAAGGTTGAGGATTAAGGTGGTTTTGCCGGACCCTAGGAAGCCGGTGATGATGGTGATGGGGATTGGGGGCGCCATTTCGGCAACGAGGTCTTCACGGTGGCGGGAGGGGTTCGGCGTGGTGGACGGGATGCATGAGCAAAATATCAATGGAAAGATGTATGTAGGATGTTACAAGGGGAATTCACACATCAGCGTACAAGGCGCATTGTGATGGCAATCGGTTGTTGACTTTATTGCGCTGAGCAACCTTGCTGCCCACCGTTATCTTATCAGACGAGGATGGTTGGGGCGGTTGAAACTTGGACGGCGCAGACAAGTGTCCACTTCTCGTGATGAGCGAAACCGTCGGGACACTCAGGTGGTCGGTCAGCGTCGTCTCGTCGCTCTAACGATTTCAACTTTATTGTACTGAATTGAGAATCGCTAGAGGAATGAACTTGGAATGCATCTAAGCTATCCCGAACGAGCCTTTTCTTGCGTAACAGACTAAGCCGCTAATGTCATGAAGATCCGTAGGCCACGTTTTGACTACCATCATGGGAGGAACCATGGCTAGAGGCGTAGTAGAACAATACGGACAGCAGAAGGGTACAGCCCTTACTTCCAGCTGCATTTGCGCATCCGACTATAGTGGATGATTCATCAGGTTGGGTACCTAGAGAAATAAAGGAGAAGACAGAGAGCGGAGAACGTAGGCCAGACACCCGCAGGAGCTGTGCTACGCTACAAACAGAGGTCTGAGTAATAGACCGAAAAGACGATAGATCCCGCAGGACAAGAGTAGGACTCGACCAGAAAGAATGAAGAGCGTCCCAAGACTTCAT
>SRPQ01000102.1:0-49030 GCA_018360075.1 Claviceps cyperi
CGAGAGAATCCGAACTCGCTCGCAAGGGTGCAAGGCCGAGACAATCGAATAGCTCATCTCCGAAGTCGGCCCGTTTTCTCTCACTACCTAGGTTGGAGTTGCGATTAGTCTTGTGTGAGCCCATTGTCCCGATCTTGCCAGGTCTGAGGTTGAGAGAAGATTCAGGACCGCCCTGCACCCCATTGAATCCCAAAAATGACTGATGATAGAATAAATTAGATAATACCATAAATAAGAACATAGATGTCTGTCTTTTAGTCTTTCCAGCGACACATGCGCTGTATCAGAAAATTTGTGCCTGAAAAAGATACTGCGGTTCTGTTGTATAGGGTACGCATCATGTGATGAGTGACCCAATTCAGATCAACGATATTCACGATATAACGATGCTCGGAGGCGTACAGAGCAGCATCGTTATAACGAGTTTCTACGGTTTGTACCTCAGGTGCCTCGGTCTGACGGGTGGGTGGGTGCGCGGCCCGCTCCAGCCTCCAACGGTCCAATCGGACCTCATCAAGGTACATGTGTACAGCACACATTGCTTGGGGCAGACCTTATTAGCGAGCAACCCATCCATCCATCCATCTTTGTTACTTCGAAGCTTGTGAGCCCCTGGGAAACGGCGTGAGATATCTTTTCATGGCCCTATTCAGCCGCAATGGAGAGCTCTCAGGCTCCGCTCATGGCGGATCATGAACAAGGGGAAGACTTGAACGATGTTGCAGCTGCGACTGCTTACCGAGGCAGGCTAGCTAGAGTCGCAAAAGGCGACGTGGAAAGGCCGGGGATACTCGTGATAGCCCTCACTGTGGCCGCTGGGATAAGCGGCCTGTTGTTTGGATGTAAGTCGCCTCAGCCTTCAAGGCGGGCATGTTTTTGCTAAAAAGAAGTTGCGATAGATGACACAGGCGTGATTTCGGCGACCTTGGTATCCATCGGCAGAGCGCTATCAGATCGAGACCTCACCTCCTTGGACAAGTCCATCATCACGTCCTCGACCTCGCTTTTCGCACTCGTCGTTTCGCCGTTCTCGTCCGTTCTGGCCGACCGCCTCGGCCGAAAGAGAGTCATTCTATACGCGGATATACTATTCGTAATAGGGGCTGTCATCCAAGCGGCATGCTCGTCAGTCCCCACAATGATTGCCGGCCGCTGCGTTGTTGGCGCAGCGGTTGGCGCGGCCAGTTTCGTTGTACCGCTGTATATTGCAGAGCTTGCCCCTGCGTCCTTTCGCGGCAGGTTGGTCACGGCGTATGTCATGTTCATCTCGCTGGGCCAGGTGGTTGCATATGTCATGGGCTGGGTGTTCTCTGCCTATGGTTCTCCAGGCACGGGTTGGCGCTGGATGGTGGGGATAGGTGCCATGCCTGCGGCTCTGCAAGCTACCGTCATAGTTCTCATGCCGGAAACTCCTCGCTGGCTTGTCAAGATGGGGAGATCTAGCGAGGCCAAGTCTGTCATCCAGCGTATTGACGGCGGAGTCATGGAATCCGCAGATGCTTTGGAAACTCTACGGGATATCGAAATGGAGGTACGACAAGAGGAGGAAAGTCGACATTTGCGAAATCAACAGCCGTCGAAATGGAAATGGCTCAATGGATGGAGGGAGCTTGTCCGTGAGGGCAAGAACCGAAGAGCCCTGACTATCGCGTGCCTGTTGCAGGGCCTACAGCAACTGTGCGGTTTCGTACGTATGACATCAAGAACGCGTGGGATGGCATTTCGGTGTAAGTTGGAGTTGGAGAATGCGGCTAACGCGATATACAGAACTCGCTGATGTACTTTTCAGCCACCATCTTCATGGTCGTTGGATTCAACAATCCCACCCTAACGTCACTCACGGTAGCGATCACCAACTTCCTCTTCACGCTCGTCGCCTTAGGTCTCGTAGATCGCATCGGTCGAAGACGTGTTCTTCTCTACTCGATCCCATTCATGATAGTCGGTCTGCTCTCCACGGCGTGGGGCTTTTCCTCTCTCTCCATCAAGGACACGCAGCCAGGCACTCCTCTTCAACCCGGAGCCAAAGCAGCAGCCTATGTCATCTTGACGAGCATTATGCTCTACGTGGCATCGTATGCCGTTGGTCTAGGCAATGTCCCCTGGATGCAGAGCGAGCTGTTTCCGTTGTCGGTCCGGTCTCTCGGGAGTGGAATTGCAACAGGCACGAACTGGAGCGCCAATTTTGTCATTGGTCTCACGTTTCTGCCCTTAATAGATGCGTTCGGTCCCCCGTGGACGTTTACGTTGTATGCGTGCATTTGCGGAGTTGGATATGGCCTGGTCTGGAGGATATACCCCGAGACTGCTGGGCTGAGCCTGGAAGAGGCGACGGCGTTGCTGGAGCGTGGTTGGGTTATCTGAGATAACACACCCCTGGTTCTATGGTTGATTCGGGCATTTTCCATACTCATGTTCTAAGCATCTCGAAATTTTGGACTTGCATAAACAGCAGTCGATACCCTTGTTCCATACGTGCATACATATGAAGTATGCATCTCGAGTATTGCTGCACTAGCGGTTGAAGTAATTTAGGAGATATCGTTGGCTTCGCGACTGCCAAGATAGACGCAGTCACGCAACGTCGTGGATAGGGGGTATGTCGCCGCCAGTATGTATGCAAAAAATACCTAGGTGCATATCATGGGCGTTTGCGAGGAATCGTACATCAATCAGCCTTTATGCACTCTGTGACCAGGCAAGATGTCTCTTAGCGTTTGGTCGCATGGGGGGCCGAGGGTCGAGAACTCGGCATGTTGACATGGCAAGCATCGGTGTTAACAAGTGGAAAATTGAAATTGCCACACGGACCGGACTTTTCGAAAATACAGCGTGCGCCGTCGGTCCTGGGCTTTTGCAAGCTTCCATCCCTTGTGTCATTGACAGCCCGAAAGTGGGGCTGTGGTGCGATCATGACGTCGTTTCGCCGATGACCAATGGAACAATCAGACCAATGTGGGACAAGCATCGGAGAAAAGGGAAGCGTAGCACCGTAGTCCGTACATCGGATTGTTTTGGGTATGTGCACTAGGTAGCTACTGCATACCTATGTAAGTTGTACCATACCTACCTTCATACCTAGGTAGGTGTGATACTCCGTAACAACTTATTTACAAGAAAACAAATGACTTCTATAACGGAGAAGCCGCAACTTTGCTTCCGTTGGTGATGGCGTTTCGCTTTATTGACTCCAATGTCTGCATGACTTCTATTCCCTGGAAGACGGATGCCGCCCCTCCCAACGGTTCTGACAGTGTGAATCTCACGAGGAATAAAGAGAAACAAATATGCCCCTGCCATATCCGCCGTTGCACCAACGGTTTGGGATCGAACATGCTGCCTACCTACCTGGTACCTGGGTATCTCCTCAATGTTCATCAAAATTGCGCCGGGGCAGACAGCCACCAAGGAAGAGACGTGAGCTTCAAGCAAGCCAGCCCAAGCCCAACGCAATCCCATTGCTACCGAAGTCATCACCCCTGTGAAGGAAGAAGAAGAGGAATTGGATTTGAAGGGCCGAGCCACTCTGGTTTTCAATCGTAAGCTCGGCATTCTTGCCATCATCGGCGTTTGGGCTGCAGACCGGCCGGCCAGCGTTAAGTCTCGCCTCGCGCTTTGTCCCTCCTAGCTCGGCTTCGCGCGGCCCCTCTTTTCCGCGGAACCTGTCAGGTACCGTAGGTACATATATATCGGGAACGTGCGTGCAGCGCGTATTAGTACCTACCTAGTATGTTTAACTTTTTCCTCCCTTTTTTCTTCCATCTTGTGCTGGCGTCTATTTTGTTCAAGTTCGATGATTGAAGAAACAACACTCCATCAAAGGAAACACAGAGTCTCTTGGGGGGACTACAAGTATCTCGTCCTGTCTTTGCCATCCATCGCCAGCGGTAAAGCTTGGGGAAACACTCACCATCTTCCCAGCAAGCACTTCGACTCGATTGGGGCAAGAGAAACGAGATTTACATCATGCCAATCGACATTGTGGATGAAGAGCTCATGGGAGCAGAGCGCGCCGCAATGACGCCTTCGTCCTATCGCCGGCGGACAAGCGACGAGGTTGAGCGCGTCTTGTCGGCATCGACCGTCTCGACGGCCTCATCCCTGCACCACGGCGGCTCACACCACTCATGCCATTCACACGCATCCCGCGGCAACATGAGCCGCGTGCCGACGCAGAACGATCTCGAGCGGCATCCCACCGAGCTGGGCCGCATCGCCACAGCCCGCAGCCAGCACACCACCACCGTTGGGGCCGGCTTGCGCAGCAGAACCGCCAGCAAGGCCTCACGAACGCCGCTGCCCGGGTTCGGCGCCGGGAAGCCATATCCGCCGGCGCTGCCTGAGCGAGAGGAATACGTCGTCGAGTTTGACGGGCCACACGATCCGCTTCATTCGCAGAATTGGCCGATGCGGAAAAAGATCCTTACAGCCGCCATATTGAGCTACACCACCCTCACAGCCTCGTTCGCGTCCTCCATCTTCTCATCGGCCACCAATGCCGTAGCGCACGAGTACGGCGTAGGATCCGAGGTCGGCCTTCTGGGCACCACCTTTTACGTCCTCGGCTTCGCCTTTGGCCCTTCCCTGTGGGCGCCCATGTCGGAGCTGCGCGGCCGGCGCCTACCCATCGTCATGTCCATGTTCGGCTTCACTCTCTTCTCCATTGCTTGCGCTACGGGCAAGGATATTCAGACTGTGCTCATATGTCGCTTTTTCGCTGGCTTCTTCGGCGCCTGTCCGCTGGCTGTCGTCGCTGCCGTCTTCTCCGACATGTTCAACAACCGGACGCGTGGTATCGCCGTCACTATCTTCTCCATGGCTACGTTTACCGGCCCGCTACTGGCACCCTTTATCGGCGGCTTCATTGTCACGTCCGAGAGCCTCGGCTGGCGCTGGACTGAGTACCTTGTCACCATCATGGGCGGAATCGCCTTCATCCTTGATGTCTTCTTCCTTGAGGAGACGTATCCGCCTGTTATTCTTGTCGAGAAAGCCTCTTACCTGCGCCGACGTACCAAGAACTGGGGCATTCACGCCAAGCAGGAGGAGATTGAGGTTGATTTCTCTGAGCTGATCCAGAAGAATTTTTCACGTCCTCTGCGCCTGCTCGTTACTGAGCCTATCATCCTGCTGCTGTCTCTGTATATGAGCTTCATCTACGGCATTTTGTACCTGTTTTTGACGGCGTATCCGCTCGTCTTTGTTGGCGTACACGGCTTTACCCTGGGCAAATCGGGGTTGACCTTTTTTGGCATGATTCTCGGTCAATTGATCGCTGGTGTTGTTGTTATTGTGCAACAGCCGTGGTATAATCGCAAGCTTGCGGCCAATCATGGTATTCCTAAGCCGGAGTGGCGGTTACCGAGCATGATGGCGGGAGGAGTAGCCTTTGCCGTTGGTATCTTCTGGTTTGGATGGTAAGTTCCCCCTCATTTCATCACCTTCGTGACACAATCAGCGTACCCCACCACCAATTCATTGTTACATATCCCTATCTCACAGATCTGACCTTCGTTTTCTTAGGACCGGATATACCCGCGATATTCACTGGGCCGTCCCTGCCGTCAGCGGCATCTTGACCGGTTTCGGCCTCATGTCCATCTTCTTGCAGGCGCTCAACTACCTCGTCGACGCATATCTCATGTTTGCCGCCTCCGCCATTGCGGGCAACACCCTCATGCGATCCCTCGCTGGCGCCGGCTTCCCGCTCTTCGCGCGCCAGATGTTCGAGGGCATGGGTATCCAGTGGGCCTCTACCCTGCTGGGCTGCGTGGCCGTCGTGCTGGCCCCGATCCCGTTCGTGTTTTACAAGTACGGAGAAAAAATTCGAGCGCGCAGCGCCTATGCGCCGACCTTTTCCGCTCCTGCTATGCAAAACAGTGAGGAGGACGTGTCTGACTCGCTCGAGAAGGAGGACCATCCGAATGATGACGCGGCGTTGGCTAGCGCGCCTGTCAAGGAGAGCGATAGTGGCGTTAAGCAGAACGCCTGAGCAGGACATATTCTTCAAGGGGTTCGAATGAATTTATGGGGTGGTTTAATGTAATGCGACTGCGGGAGGGAACGCGGAGAAGATAGTTAGATAAACTTCTGCATTGGAAGGACGAAAGGTATTGCGCTTTTGCTTGGCGTTACGAGTTGGGTTGAATCATCTCTGGATTAGGTGGGTTTTCGTGGGAACGAAGAGGCCGGTGGCCAAAGGCCGGATTTTGATTTATTATACCACATATTCAGGGGCTTACAGCCCTATAAAGGAACGGACTCGATTGTCGTTAAGTGCAGAAATACGAAGCTGATGAAGTTGACTTTCTTCCTCTCAACCACGCGTGTGATTTGGGCTTACGGGAGGCCAGGTTCACTGGTTGGCGTAATTGCGGATGCGATTGTTCAGAGACTGTTTGGGTGGGCGCTGGCCTCGATAAATCGGGAGCTTCAAAAAAAAAACCCCCCCACTCAACTTGCTCGACCCATCGAATGTTGTCGTGAAGCACGTGGTATATCGTACCTGTACAATCCATTCAATTGTCTGATCCGCCAGTCGTCATCTACACGTCGTCCGCCAAAATCGTTTGTGAAGTTTGTGAAGAAGACTGAGCTCCCTGGTTGGTGCGTCTCCAAGGGGCCCACTATTTGTGCCGTCATTTCTGCAATGGGCAAGCTTCCCCCGGCCTGTGCTCCCCGCGAGCTTGTTTGTGGCTTCCTCGATGGCAGCTCAAGATACGTCATCGATAGCGATCAATGGCTGAACGGCGGGCAAGAAAAGCATGCGAACTCACTTGGAAAGACAGCATCTGCCAAGGAAATGGAGCTGTTTGGAGTCTGGATCCCTGGACTAAGTCACACTTGTCATACCATTTCTTCTATCCGGGCATCACCACACCTTGATATTCCAGGCCAGCCCGATGCATGTCCAGGTATCATCGTATCCGCTAGAACCTTGACTCCCACGGCATAATTAATTATAAGGGTCCCTCGCTTCCTTCCTGGAAATATACTTATCACTATATTTCTTCATACCGCGCAAGAGTATCAAATCAACGTCATTGGCCCACGGCGCGCTCGCTACCATGAACGTGGACGAACATACTGTGCCTTCGGGCCAGCATTACAGTGGCCGGAATCGTGTGCCTAACATTCAGCAATTCATGGACCAGCTGGACCATGAAAAGAAAGACCGGGATGCCGCCATCGATGCTGATTTAAAAGCAAACAACAACCAACACGGCCATGAAGTGCAGGATCACAAGAACGCTGAGAGAGCTGCGCGGAAAGACCTGCGAACTGTTCGAGATCCAGTCACGGGGAAAGATGTGCAGATTCGGGATGTCAAGACGAGTTTCAAAGACGTGGTAGACGATCCGAAGGTAAGAAGGGGGAGCTACGCTGTGGCGGACATTTTCTACTTGCATTCTCGGTCTGACTGATACTGTGGAATCAGTTGAGCGTTCCCAACCAAAATCTCGGCAAGCCCTCCACGGTTTCTACTTCTTCAAAGCAATCTGGAGAGGAGTATCGACAGGCGCAAGACGTTTGTGCTCCTCCCGATCCGGTACAAGAGGGTGCTACTTCTGATGTTCCCATTCGGAGTGAAAAGACCTCGGTCTTGTTTTTCAAGACACCCTCCGTCAGTTACGAGCCCATGTTTGAGACCTTGGAGACGAAGGGAAATGTGTTGTGCAGTGGCATTTTCTTCGCCATTGTTCTTGTTGGACGCCTCTTTGGTGGTAGGCTGCTTGGTCTGATCCCATTAGCTTTCTGCGTCGCTGCTGGTGTGTTCTTATGGATCAAGGACCTGGTTCGCCAAGGGCGTGATCTCGAATGGTCTAGCGAACAGAAACGTGGCGAGACTGCGACAGTGAATCTCATTCCCGAGTCCGTCGAATGGTTGAACACCATAATCGGGTTGATGTGGGGACTGATCAATCCTGAAATGTTCGCGTCCGTCGCAGATACGTAAGTACTGAATTTGACATAGGGGGGGAATGATATTCGAGAAGTGGCATTCTATTGTACTGATCAGCAACAGACTGGAAGACGTCATGGCAGCATCTGTTCCCGGTATTGTGGAAAACGTTCGCGTGGCCGATATTTCGCAAGGAAGCAATCCTATCCGAATTCTCAATATGAGGGCTCTTCCGGATAGCCATGTCAAGGACATCAAAGAGGAAATACACAAGGAGAACCAGGAGAAAATGGATAAGGATGAATTGGCAGCTATCGAGCATGCTGGCGAGTTCTACAACATGGAGGTATCGATTGCCTACCACGCCAAGCCCTCTGGTGGAGACGTGGCATCTAAGGCCAAGAATATGGGAATGCAGCTCATCTTCTACCTCGGAATCAAGGGTCTTTTCGGCGTCCCTCTTCCGATCTGGGTTGAGTTGGTTGGGCTTGTGGCCACCGCTCGAATTCGATGTCAACTGACGCCTGACCCTCCGTTCTTGAAAACCGTCTCTTTCACCTTGATGGGCGTGCCTAAAGTACAAGCCGGCTGCACACCCATGATTGAGAAGGGGATCAATGTTTTGAATCTGCCTTTGATATCCAACTTTGTAAATTGGGCCATCAGCGCAGCAGCGTCCATGTACGTTGCACCCAAGAGTATGACTATTGACATGAGCGCAATGCTGCAGGGCGACGATATCAAGAAGGAAACCATGGCGTTTGGTGTCATGTTTATTCGCATTCACAAAGCAACGGGACTCAGCAAGCAGGACCAGAGAGGCAGCAAAGGTGGTGGGTCGGACCCTTACATCACTGTGAGTTGGAGCAAATTTGGCAAACCTCAGTTCTGTACGCGGGTCATCCAAGACAACCTGAACCCCGTCTTTGAAGAGACTTGCGGTCTTCTCGTCACGAGCGACCTCATCAAAGCCGACGAGCAGCTGTCCATGGAACTATGGGATAGCGATCGGTCGTCTGCAGACGATGTCGTTGGAAAAGTGGAACTTAGTATTCAGAAGTTGATTCAACATCCCGGCAAGATGTTTCCTCAGATCTCAAAGCTCCGTGGTGTCAAGGCCGAAAGTACGATGCCCGGAGAGTTGCACTGGGAGGTCGGGTTTTTCGGAAAGACGCAGTTCCGAAAAGCATTGCGTACCCATGGCAAGGACATCAAATTGCCCAAGGAACTCGCGGATAAGCCCGAATTTCAGGACGAGAAGGGTGCAATCAATAATGAGGACGAAGACGCTGTCGTACACACGCCTCCCGATCCTCTTTGGCCGTCGGGCATTCTCAGCGTCGTCGTTCATCAGGTTGTCGGTCTCGAGCTTGCCAATGTCAAAGGATCCGAGGGTAACAGAAAGGGTAAAGAGTACCAGCCGGCACGACCCGAAGCGGGTGAGGTCAAAGAGGAGCAGAGCCGCAAGCTGCCCAGTTCCTACTGTACGATTCTGGTCAATGACGACTTGATTTATAAAACCCGTGTCAAGGTGGTTTCATCCCAACCCATTTTTAATGCTGGGACTGAAAAATTTATTCGCGATTGGAGATCTTCGATTGTGACGGTGTCCGTGCGAGATTCTCGCAACCGTCAGCATGATCCGATCATTGGCGTTGTGCCACTGAAACTCTCCAACATCTTGCAAACGAGCAGCCAAAACACTCGCTGGTATCCGCTCGACGGTGGGGTTGGCTTCGGACGTATCCGAATATCCATCCTGTTTCGCTCCGTGGAACTGAGGCTTCCGCCTCGGCAATTGGGTTGGGATATTGGCACGTTCGAATTCCTGTCAGACTCCATCACCACGACCAATTATGCGCCAGGCTCCAGCGTCAAACTGAGACTGAGGACAGGAGGCTCTTCAGCAAGTGTCAAACGAAATCATTGCACACAAGAAGATGGCGGACTCAAATTCGATATATCGGAAAGCGAAGATGGTCGCAAGCTGCGTCTTCCTGTTCGTCATCGATACAGCTCACCCATCTTTGTCGAGTTCCATACCTCCGGCCACAGGAAGGCTGATGCCTTTGCTTCTCTATGGCTACTAGAGCTAGTGGATGGAGAGGAGCAGGAGTTTAACATTCCAATCTTCAAGTGTGACAACAGCGTGCGCTTAGCTCAAAGCTACATCACGCAAGATAATTACAAGGAGATACCGGATACAAAGATCGAAGAGGTCGGCCGTCTCTATTTCAAAGGTCGATTTTCGGCAGGTACCGACACTGATCACATCAAGTTTGTGAGCGATAACGACTCTCGCGAAAGCATTGAGAGCTGGGAAGCATGCTACGGAGAAGGGGTCCGGCAGCAGGAAGTCCGCGTTGAAGTGCCTCCACTGGTACAGAAGCTGCATGACAAGTCTTTGACCCATGGCCGAGACGTACTTGCCCAGGCGGACGAACAGGACAAAGACAGGTGGCTGACCAAAGATGGAACTGACTGGAGCGGTGCTTTTGGACAGGATCCAAAGGAACTCATGGCCCGTAGAAACAATCATCAGGAAGACAGCGAGGAGTATGACGACTTTGATGGAGACGAAGATGGTGATGCCGACAGTGACAATGATGATCCTGATCTCGGCATTCAAGACGGGGGAAGTGATGCTTCTGCTGGCGACTACGGCACCGAAGGAGGCCGCCGCTCTGTCGACACGCAAGCAACGAGCGCCAGCGATGCATCAGACGGAAGCGGCAGTGGCAGCAAAAACCCGTACAAGGCGTACAAGGACTACAAGGAACGCAGTCGTGACCTGCATCGCAAGCACCGAGGGCTGATGCAGTGGAGGCCGCTGCGCAATATGCAGTTTGTTAAGGATGAAGCGAAATTTGCGGCAAGAAAGGTGAAGAAGCTGACGGCACTTGACGGACGACAGCCTGATGTAGAAACGGAAGTCTGAGTGTCGCATTTGGCAGCCGAGCTGCTAAGGAAGCCGTTTTCTCTATTTGAGAGACGACGGTGTGTTGAAAGGGCGTGGATCAACGAGTATTTAGGCTGTATTTCTGATTGGAATTGATTTATGAGAATGTCAATGCCTACATCATATAGAATTGGGCGTCAGGGCGTCAACAAAAAAATCTCATGTCCGCGAAGTAAAAGGCTTGTAAATGGAGGCATGCCGGGCATGGACCAGTAGTTTGTATCATTGCCAATGCCGATCAGCGGTTGTAGTTCTCCGTACCGTCGGGTTTAGTGTGGTGTTGGCTGGTAGGTTGTACCACTGCCCACTGCTGTGTAGGTACAGTGTACCTATGTACTACCTCCTATAGGTACCTAATGTACGGAGTAAGACTAAGGCGGAAGCACTAAGATAGACTAGACCGCCAACAGCCGCGCAAGAAAGCGACTTCACCTCCAGGCGGCATCAACCAACGCGTCACATCAACAACCGACATTGAACCTGTCGAGACACCAGAACACCAAAACCGCGAAACCCGAAACCCGAAAACCCGTTACGCTAGGCACAGCGCTAGTTCCCAACGCAAAGTCACGTCACCTATGAGGCTATATGTCGAAACGCAGCGGGCGCAGGCTACCCGATGAGATGGAGCCAAGTTCGGCTATCAGTGGCAGCGCCCGCCGAGCCGCAAAATCGCCAGCATCTCACAACAAGACACCCTCGTGGGCGAGCACCATCTCGCGCGCTGAACCTGCGAGTTACCGCCGGACACATCTATCCGCTCCGCCGCGGAGCCAGCGAAACTCCCCCAAGGCGTCTCCGTCAAGACCAGCTAGGCTTGCTGTCGCGATGACGTCTACGCCCAGACGCCAGACTACGCGCAAACCAAGTGAGTCTGTGCCAGCGCCGCCATCACACCCTCGAGCGTGGGAGCTCTCTATGAAGGCCAATGATTCCCAGAGTGCGAAAAAGGGGTCATCGGAGCCGACGTCCCGGGCGTCCGACTCAGGGCCGATTCTTGTGTCTGCTACTACCTCTGCGACATCACAGTCCCCAGCACCGGCACCAACACCACTCATCTCGCGTGGAGAGGACAAAACGCAACGCGGCATAGGCTACGCTTCCACGCGCGGAATCGCGCCGTTTATCCAGATCAAAACGCCCCGACAGCCGCGGCAAGCTCGCGTGAATGCTCCGCCTTTGGTCTGGGGCCGCAGGCCCCCCCGGCCCCCGAAACCACCCTCGCCGAGTCCCCAGGAACTATACCACAACGCGAGCACGCATTTCTTGATCTTTCTGTGCGAATGGGCTGGCTGTAAGGCCGAGCTGCATAATCTGGACACGCTCCGGCGGCATGTCTATATTGTTCATGGGAAGCACCGTGGCAAGATGCCCTGCGTGTGTCGCTGGGGTTCATGCGAGGAGAGTAGTTTCTCGAATGCGCAGGACTGGCGCGCGCATCTGGAGAAGGCGCATCTTGCGCCTTTCCAGTGGCATATGGGTGATGGGCCGCGCAATACAAGTGATGGGCTGTCGCTGTCGGGGGGGGAGGGTCTATCTGCGCTGCCGGATTATTTGAGGGGGCCGGATGGGAAGCAGGTTACGCCGTCAATTCGGGATCAGGAACTTGAGGATTATGTGACGTGGAGGATGAATAGGCGGCGGTTGAAGAATATGTTGCTGCAGCGGGACAGGAACGTCCCGGGGCCGTCGTCGGAGGAGTCTGAGGACTTTTACTAGGTAGGGTGTGTAGATGGTTTTCAGTTCATGCAACACTGCTTGTTCGTACGTACGTGGGAATGCATAGTGGTTGGTTCTATTGATAGAACTTGCCGGGTAGCTATAGCCTATACCTCCACCAAATCGTGAGCACTGAGATGTCAGATCCTACCTACATACCTACAGAGTCACAGGCTACATACCTAGGTAGGTACAGTATAGGTACGTAGCTCCCTGTACATACGGGATATGTACATGTGGCTGTACTTACTTCGTACTTGAGCATCTCTCTTTGTCTACGAATTTTAGGGAGGTTATCGGCTAGGTGAGGATCGTTATATCGAGGTCTGACTGTATATCGAAAGAACTGCGCCTCTCTTCTGTTTTCCCCACGTGGCGAGGTTTCAATCTCGATTCGTAATCAAGCCCACGTACTCCGTAGGTAAGTGTAGGTACCTAACATATGTATGTACACCGAGACCAAGACTGATCCAACCGGCCCGCGCCTGGGCAGTGCAAGCAACGCCTCCTAATGCGGTGACATCATTGCACATTGCTTCCTACATATTTCAATATGCATGGCTGCAAGTCAATTATGCTTCTGATCGTTTCCCTCTTACCCGAGTGACCCGAGTGGTTCGAGAGGACTGCATTAGAGTAAAAAAGGGATAGGAATGCGCGCGTGATGTACCTACATATCCTCCCCGGCCGGTGCCCGGTGGTCACTTGGTCGCCGTCCCGTTGCGAGGCCATCAAGGCGCGGGGAGAGCGGGGCTGGAGAGTGAGGTGGATTCTGTGGAACTTCAATGGGCCGATAAGTCGGCTGCGGCGTTTTGTCCGGCTCCCCGTGCGGTTCCTTGAGCACGAAATGGCCACTGGGTCACAAAGAGCTTGTAGAATGAGGAGCGGCGGTACAGGTGTCTATCGTGGCAAAACCATGTGAGCTGATGGAGTAACGGAGCAGCAGAACGACCTGATGAGGAGCCACAAGGAGAAGTGCAGCCGCCCCCGTGTCGCAAGGGCCGAGCAGCACCGCCACTGGTCAGTCGGTCGTCCGATGGGGCCGTTGTGGCCCTCAAATCATTATGGGCGTTTTCTTGTTCGCTCCTGCTGTACGGAGTACGGAGTACGAATGTGCCGCATCAAACACACCACACGTATCCTTATGTATGTATTCCTTGCTCAAAGCTGCACCAGAGCTTGACCCACACCGGCACCGGCTCCAGCCATTGTCAGCAACCAACCGCTGGCACCATCGCCAGCATAATCCATCACCACGCGGCTCGGCATCCCGAACGTCTCTCCATCTCGCCGTCTCCCTGGGTCCGCCAGGCACCTTCCCCTTTTCTTTGCGCCTGCTATCCTTCGCAACAAGCTCGGATCACGGCCTCGACGATCTAACCGTCTCAATTCCCAATTCTCAACTTCCAATCCCCCGTCAGCATCAACTCGATCCATCAGCAAGCCACTACCCACCATGCCGTCCTCCAAATCCAACGGCTCGACGGGCGGGCAGGTGAGCCATCGTCTGCGCAACTTCTTTCGAATCAACACTACCGCGAGCAGTGCCGCCGACAAGGACAAGAACGCTTCCTCGCACCACCACCCGTCCAGCTCGTCAACGCCCGGCAATGCCGCCGCCGCCGATCTGTCTGGGTCGAAGCCCTCACGCCATACCAAGTTCTTCAGCAACACTGTTGGAAGACTCCGATCTCATACCGTAGCCAGCGAGGGAAACCAGCTCGAGGAGGCAATGAGCCCGACAGCTCTGGCCAACCCGTATTTCGCTCATCAGGGCCAACCTGGCCTGCGACATCACAACGAAGGCTCTGTGCCGCCTAGCCCACCTGACACGCCCAAGTTTCACGTCCGCGGTCCCGACGGGGCGCCTGCTGAGCAGATCACCAGCGAAACCAAGGAGGAATTGGCTCGTCGTTTGCGAAGGGTTGCTAGTGCCCCCAATGCCCAGGGCCTGTTTTCTGGTGACGCAGCCAGCTCGGTTCCTGCGATGCCTACCACCGAGCGCCCTGCCACTGCTGAGCTTGGCAAGGATCCTCTTCTTCTCGAGACGGCTTCTGGTGGCGCGGTTGGCTTCATGGATTCCAACTCGGACGCTATCCAGATGGGCCATGGTGCTGCTAACAGCGAGGACGTGCTTTCTGCGTTGCCGCTTCCCAGTACTTCTTTGGCATTCCGAAGGACGTACAGCTCCAACTCGATCAAGGTTCGCAATGTCGAAGTCAGCCCCGCGAGTTTTGACAAGATCAAGCTCATTGGAAAGGGGGACGTGGGTAAGGTATACTTGGTGAGGGAGAAGAAGAGCAGCAGGTTATATGCCATGAAGGGTGCGTACTCTTTCCGAGTGTTCTTCATTCTACCCTCCATTATGGGTTGTTTGAGACTTGGTTGATGACCCTGGACTAACCACGCCTCTCTCATAGTGCTGAGCAAAAAGGAAATGATCAAGCGCAACAAGATCAAGCGAGCCTTGGCCGAACAGGAAATTCTGGCCACGAGTAACCATCCTTTCATCGTAACCCTCTATCACTCGTTCCAGTCCGAGGACCATTTATATCTATGTATGGAGTACTGCAGCGGCGGAGAATTCTTCCGTGCTCTGCAAACACGTCCGGGCAAGTGTATCCCCGAAGAGGATGCTCGATTCTATGCTGCCGAAGTCACGGCAGCTTTGGAATACCTTCATTTGATGGGTTTCATCTATCGTGATTTGAAACCTGAGAGTACGTTCCCTGCCTTCGCTTCAGTTTTATGGCTCCTCGAAGTGCGATTTGCTAATACCCAACGGCAGACATCTTGTTGCATCAATCGGGCCACATCATGCTTTCAGACTTTGACTTGTCAAAGCAGTCTGATCCTGGCGGCAAGCCAACCATGATTGTTGGCAAGAACGGTGCTAGGACAGATGCATTGCCCACAATCGACACGAGGTCTTGTATCGCAAACTTCCGAACCAATTCGTTTGTCGGCACCGAAGAATACATTGCCCCCGAGGTTATCAAGGGAAGTGGACATACCAGCGCTGTCGATTGGTGGACTTTGGGTATCCTCGTTTACGAGATGCTTTACGGTACAACGCCATTCAAGGGCAAGAATAGGAACGCTACCTTTGCCAACATTTTGAGGGAGGATATTCCTTTTCCTGATCACGCCGGAGCGCCACAAATCTCAAAGCAAGTTTTCCCTTTCTTATTTCCGTGCTTCCACCTGATCTATAAAGTGGTCGCAATTAGCGCCCTTCGCGGTTTCCATCCTTGGAGGGCTTCAGAGAGACAATGACTAACAGCTTATTCACTAGTCTTTGCAAATCGTTAATTCGAAAGCTTTTGATCAAGGACGAGAACCGCAGACTCGGAGCTCGAGCGGGCGCCTCTGACATCAAGGCGCATCCCTTCTTTCGCACTACGCAGTGGGCTCTGATCCGTCACATGAAACCCCCAATTGTACCCAACCCCACCAAGGGCATCGACACGGTCAACTTCCGCAATGTCAAGGAGAGCGAAAGTGTGGATATCAGCGGATCTAGACTCAAGGGCGTGCCACTAGACAGTGGGCTGGCGACGCCAGGAAATGAAGTGAGCGACCCTTTTAGCGAATTCAACAGCGTCACGCTGCATCACGACGGGGACGATCATCACCATCACATGGTTCATCCCGCGAATACCAAGCAAGTAAGTGCTTCATCATAGTGGCGATGTGGCGCTTCGTGTGCCGCCTTGGTTCGAGCGACGGGAAAAAAAGTCAAACACGTCTGTGACATGGTATTCCACCACCAGCAGGCAAGCCAAGAGAAAAAAACGAATGAAGAAGGGGCAAATGCGAAGATGATGGGGAATAAGGCAGCAAGGAAGAAAAAGGAGGACAAAGAAACAAAAAAATGAGGTCGATTGACAAGTCTGGCATCGTGGGTATGTTTTTCCCCCCTGGGACCACTTGTTTATTGTTTTTGCGGCGTCGCCCAGCGGGTAGCAACCAGTTAGTTTTGTTATGTGGTGTGGATGGGTTTTGTCGGATTGTCTGATTCGCTTGTCATGAATTCACGGATCTATAGCGGCGTTTTATATCTTATTGTCTTTCTTTTCTCGAGGCAGGCGTTTTTGGGGGGTTGGTAAGAGAAGAGGGTTGAAATAGAATAAACAGAATGGAGGAGGAGAGAGACGGATTACATGTCTACAGTCCTAGATTTGAAATCGAGGTACTTGCGATATTCAGTCGTTCTGTGATACCTGAGGGCTTCGCTGATGTGGTCTGCGGATTGTACGCAGCGTTTGTACTTTGTTGTTCAATTGCTCCTTGAACAGGCGTTTAGGGGATGGGACGGCAAGAAGATGGAGAGACCAGAGGACGAGGTAGGAGTGACGTTCCATGTGTGCGGCCCTAGCTTTGGAACCGAGATTTTCTTTGCAACTGCGTGCTGTTTCATGAATGGGGTTGACGATCTGTGGAATAGGAGCTGCCTATCTATCAAGTACACCACTTTACCGTACCGTACTATGTATCTAGCAGGCGTAACCCCTACCATCAACGCCCTGAAAAGAATCACCAATACAACAAGAGAGCAGCAGATATAGGAGCTCTAAATGGGGAGAATCGAAAACATTGGAGCTCAACCCCCCAAATGAACGGAAAATCACGACAGATGCAGGCGAGGCCTACTCGTCCCTGACACATCTCACTCGCTTTCCAACTCGCCAACACGCCCAAACCTCTCCCGCCCACCCATCCAGGGCCGCAGCACAGGCGGGATAACCACCGTCTTCGTCTCCTCATCCCACCCATACTCCAACAGCGCAGCCACCACACGCGGCACCGCCAGAGCAGTCCCATTACAAGTCCACGGAAAAGCCTTGGCGCCATTAAACTCCGTCCGCGTCGCAAGCCGCCGGGTCTGGTAATCAGTACAGGTACTCGCCGATGTAACCTCTCCCCAGCCCGCGGAGGGCAACTTCTGCCTCCCCGGAAACCAAGCCTCGATGTCAACCTTGCGAGTAGCAGACGCGCCGAGGTCCCAAGCCGGCATCTCCAAGACGCGGCAGTACAGGCCAAGAGAGCGCAGAATCTCGATTTGAAGAGCCAAGATCTGCTGGTAAACCGTCTCAGCGGCGGCAGACTCCGGGGCCGTCCACGCAAAGAGTTCAACTTTGGTGAATTCGTGCACGCGGTACAGGCCACGGGTATCAGCGCCCCGAGCACCCGCCTCAGCGCGGTAGCAGCGCGACACGGCGACGCACTTGAGCGGAAGATCCGTAGCTGGGATAGTACAGCTGACTTTCATGCTCGCGAGGGGAATTTCCGATGTCCCCGAAAGGCATAACTCGGGGACGCCCCGTGCAGTGTCCTCGTGGCCTTGGGCTACCGTGTAGACTTGCTGCTCGCCGTGGGTGTCGCGCGGGCGGAACCCGCACGCGGAGCCAATGTAGCTATATACCATAGTCGGTGGCGATACCTGCGTCCAACCGTGCTTGGTCGCCATGGAGAGCGCATACTGGATGAGGGCTTGTTCGAGCTGCGCGGCCCCGCCGAGCATGTAGTACCAGCCCCAGCCTGATGTTGTGGCCGCCGTGGCGAAATCTAGTACCCCGAGCTCTGTGCCGATGGCGTCGTGGGAGCGCCATGGATGAGGGGTGGTCCCGGGTTTTGTGTTTGGCGGAAGGGGAGACTCGTTGATGTAGCTTCGGACCTTGTGCTCGTCGCCCGGCGGTGTAGTCTCACTCGTCAGGTTGGGCATCTCCAGCGCCAGGGCGTGTATCTCCGCCAGGGCTTCGCTTTCAGCCTTTTCAAACTCGGCAATCTTGGTCTTTACGTCCCGCGCTGCTTCCTTGACCTGCTCTGGGCTCATCTCGCGGAGCCTCTTCGTATTGTCGTAGCTGTCTGTCGCGGTGTCGGCCAGAAACTTGGTGCGGTTGGTCAGGTATCTCTGCAGCAAGTTGGCCCATACTTGGTCGGAATGGACCTGCCTCTGTAGTTGGAGGCATTTTTGGTGCAGTTCCACGATCCTTCTGGGGTGTTGCGCCAGCGGTCCGTAGTTGCGCTGCTTGCATGTTCGTTCGTAGAGCTCGGGATCGCGGCGGATGGCTTTGTAGTCGATGATTGGTTTGGGCGCTAACGGCGGCCGCTTGTGGGCTGTGAAGGTGCGTCTGGGGAGAGCACGAGGGGATCGCGACCCCAATTGGAGGCGGAAGACCCGGCAGCGTGGGCACGGCAGCGGGAGGTTCATGGTTTTGTTTGTAGCTTCACGCGCTTTGCCATGGCGTGGTGAGCTTTGGGTGACGAAGTCTTTTGGATAAGTTACACTTAGCTCATCTGCTGCCACGTGACAGCTCCCTTGTTTCTACGGGAAGATCCGAGAGCTGCCGACTATACAGTACCTACTCCGTACCTTAGGTACCTAGATACGGCCTACAGGTACCATTGCGGGCCGCTATGCTATTATTATTCGATATCCTAGATAGGTGTTTGAGCCTAAATGTCTAGTACATCTATTACATAAGCCGCATTATTTGATTATGTGTGTGCTCTTTAGAATTAGAGATAACTATGCAACTAGCCGATTCTTGTCGTGCGACGAAGACAAACCGTACCATACCGTGCATTGTACATTATGTGTTGGGTATCATTTATTTGTTTGTCTAATTATTCGTTACCTTTGCCGACCGCATCAAACAGTAAACCTGGCACTGGTATCTTCTTATCACAGAGCTCCCCAAACGCCGAGCGTCCACGTCGCGTGATGCCCTCCACCGCCGCGCATGAGTCCCGACGCCCCCATGCTTTGCCTTTGCTGGGCCTTGACATCGACGTCACTTGGCCGCGATGCTCCATTCGCACCCTGTTGTAGCCACAGCTCCCTCTCCACGGTCGCCATGGCTGGAATCTTCATCTGGCAGAGCAAACTGGCACCGGCCCACGCCCCCAGCGAGTGGATAGCGCGAAGCTGGCCCTGGAACTGATGTGCAACGGGTCTGTTGCGCGCAATCTTGGCCTCCACAACATCCTCCTGAGGCGTTTCCGTCCCAGCCTCGGACCTCGATCCATCCGGCTCGCCGCCGCCGAATTCTGTAGTCGCAGCCGCAGTGGCAGTCGTATTTGTAGTCTCAGATGAAGTCGCAGTAGAGGATGACTTGCTGTCTCCTTGCGTGCCGGTTTTCGCCCGTAATTTCGGGTTGTTGCGCAGCTGTTCCACCCCTTTGCCAAAGACGGGCTCCCATCCTCTCTGTGCCACCATGCTAGTGAGCTCGTCCATGATTCGTTCTTTGATACCCAGGATATTTGAACATCCCCCAGTGAAAACGATGCGAGCCATGCAAATCGCCCGTACATCCACCGGCAGCTGCAGCAAGTGGTGATACAGGAGTAAATGCAGCGGCAATTCATGGTCATCAAAGGTACACCGTGCCGATGAATCAAAGAAAGCTTCGTCGCATACGTCGGCGAGTTTGTTGAAGGGAATGTGCAGGGTCCAGGGGGGTGTTGTAGATTGTAGAGGAACTTGAGCAATACCGCTTGGTTGTGTGGGCTCTGCTTCATCGCTTTCATCCTGCTCCTGCACCGTATCGAGCTGTGTTGACTGTCGTTGTGACGACTTGTGTAATGTCGATGGCCTGCACCACATGAGGCGGCACGCTATATCCTGACACTCTTCGAAGGATATCGCCTTTTCCCCCGACTCGTCGTCCTCCTCGGTATTCGGTAGCAAGCCGTGTATGAGTTTGTAGAGCTCTTCGTTGAGGCTTCTGCCGGCCCGGATCGTCCTTGAAGTCTTGACCTCTCTATATTCATAGACACTGGTCATCACGGTCTCATTCCATCCCATGTCAATGACTAATGCCGATCGAAGGCCAGCGCCCACAGCCACCATGGCTGGCGCCGACATGAGCGAGACAACGGGGGACTGAAAGCTGGTGAACAGGGTGTCTAGTACTGATGACAATAGCGGAATCGGCAAGGCAGAGTCCAGCACAAGTCCAATTTTTCGAGGTCGCGAATCGAGAAGCAAGAATCTGACGGCAGGGTCAGTATTAGTATATGCCTGGACTTTGAAGAAAGGAGCAGCCTGTTGTTGCAGGGAGCATAGTACCTATTAAAAGCGTCGCGCAACACACGGTCGAATTTGTCTTGGAACAACCCCAAATCAACATGGCGCACATCATACCGCCACATCTCATAATCGACAGCCCATTTCCTCTCGCGGCCTTGCGGTCCTGGCTGCTGCCAGGCTCGAAAGTCCCCCGCCCGGCGTTGTTGCGCAGGTCCACACGTGAGGCATGCCTTGGGCAACGAGTCCCCAGCAAATCCAGCCCGGATGAAGCGCGAGCCCAGCTCCAGAATAATGAAGTCTTCGTCCGCGCGGATGGTCGACGGCGAGCCAAAGGAAGACACCAGGCTGGTTGAAGGGGTGTGAGCCGTCGTAGAGCTGGGCGCGGCTTGTGACATGGACGGCCTGATGCCAGCCACGCTTCTGTGGGCAGGCGCGGGGCCTGCGTGTGAAGACATGGCCGTGTGCGCAGCTCAGCCCCGTGTCTCCTGCACAGCTCTTGTACAGACTCTGAATAGTCAATCGGAAGGGCGTGCTGCGTGGCGCAAATCGTGCACGCCGTTGTCCATGATCCCGTGGATTTCGAGGTCAAATATGCATGTAGCGAGTACAACCTGAGCCCCCTTACCATAATAATCGCGCCGAGGCCAGTCAATGGCGCGTCACGTCACCCCGGTGACGTGGGGCCTTTGGGTCTGGTCACTGGTACTGGTGTCTGCGTCTTCCACGTGAAGTACCTATCTAATGTACACTTACCTGACCAGCAGTGGCGGCCCAAGATCGGCTTGCTGTACCTACTTCTACTCAGGAGCCCAGAATGGGCATTAAAGGGTAATTGTCTCCGTCAGCATCGTTTCCGTTCGTGGCCTCACAATCCAGCTAAATTAGGCAGGGTATACAACGAGATCGGCCCGTCCAATCGTATCTCCTTGTCCAAGCTGGCAGGTAGCTGTCTCGAATCGAAGAAGCGACCTTACCGGATTGCAGTTGACTTCGCAATATGGCACTTCCAGGCTCAAGCCGCGCGAGGTTTGTCTTTCTGATCTTATCTCACTGATTCTTTCTCTTTTCTTTCTATCTAATAATAATCATCTTTGTGCAGGTGGACACAACCCTACGGTTCGGTTGTTGTTCTATCGCCTTGTCCGTCTTCTCGGCGCCCCCATCACACCCATCTTCGTGTTCGACGGCCCTCACAAGCCCGCTTTCAAGCGCGGCCATCGTACTGGTCGTGGGGATCAGTGCGCCATTGGCAACGCCAAGCGTCTCATACGGTTGTTCGACTTTGCGGTGCACGACGCCCCCGGAGAAGCAGAGGCGGAGTGCGCATTGCTCCAGCAACATGGAATCGTAGATGCGGTCCTGAGCGAAGATGTGGACACCATCATGTTTGGATGCACAAAGACACTGCGAGAATGGTCAGCGGAGGGCAAAGCCGCCGGGTCACCGACCCATGTGTCTCTGTATGATGTGCACGCCATGAATCTGGAAGCTCTGGGTCTCGATCGTGAAGGGATGGTGCTGGTGGCACTAATGAGCGGTGGCGACTACCTCCCTGAAGGTGTACCTGGATGCGGCATTAAAGTGGCGTTGGAAGCAGCCAAGGCTGGCTTTGGCAAATCTCTCTGTTGCTTGAAAGCGTCCGACGACGCAGGCATTCAAGCATGGCGCAGTAATCTGGTGCACGAGCTGCAAACGAATGAAAGCAAATTCTTTCGGACAAAGCACATGGCAATGACTATCCCGCAAGGTTTTCCGAATCTCGAAGTCCTGGGATACTACACACATCCTGTTGTATCTCCCGAGTCCAGCTTGCCCGGCATCAGGCACAAGCTAGATCGAAAACGTGACATGCAGTTGCAGGCGCTGCGCGAGTTCACCCGCGAGACATTCGGCTGGGATTACCGGACAGGCGCTACTAAATTCGTCCGCTCGCTGAGCAGGTCGATTCTCGTGCAGAAGATGACTGAGGAAGCGGATGCGGACGCGACTGCGTGGCATGTCAAATCTGTTCTGGGGCAACGGACACATTTCACCGCAGACGGCGCCCCTGAATTGCGAGTATCATACATTCCCCAGGAGGTAGTTCCCATAGATATGGCAAAGGAAGTGGACGAGATCATCCCATATAGCCGCCAGGGACTCGCCCTCAATAGCGTCGGTGAGTTCGAGACGAATGGGACAGGGACAGGAGCTGTGGAGGAATCCTCCAAAGGCTCTGACATCACCAAGCTAGACTCGGCCTGGATCCTAGAAGGCTTGGTCAAGGCAAGCGCACCCAGCGCAGTTCAGCAGTGGCAAGACGATCAGCATGCCAAGGCTGAGAAGGCGATTGCAAAGGCCAGCAAGGCCAAGAGCAAGAACAAGACCACCGCTGCCAAGTCCAACTCCACCAAGCCTACCTCAGGCGTGCCTCGTGGAGCCCTTGATTCATTCCTCAAGACCACAAAGGCATCATCAACCAGGCAACGGAAAAGTGTCCTATCCAAACTGCCATCTGAGCCGAGCTCTGGTCATCATCCTCTCTTGAGCAACGCTCGTCGCCGACCCGCGGCCTCTGCCAGTCCAAGTAAGCAACCCTCGCCGCAGACGAGCAAGAAGTCTGTGAAAAAGGCGCCGTCGGTCCTGAAAGTCCCGGGTAGTTCACCAAGTCTTGCGCCTAGATCCATTGGAGCCCATCCCGAGCCAGAAGTCATCCTTATCTCTTCTAGTCCGCCCGCTGCACCTGCCACCCCACCACCTCTATCTACCTCGCCTCGCCGGCCACGTTCACTTGCGGCGCCCCTTGCTTCTCAGCCGGACGAGGTGTCCGGTACAGTAAGATCAAGATCTCAGTCCAGACGCTCTCACGGCCTAGGTCAGGCAAAGGCTTCGCCCAAGAAGGCGCGGAGGGAGAAACATGGACTTGTCGGTGGTTCAGCACCGGATTCCTCCGCGCTGAAGCAGTCCTCCATGCACGCGTTCTTGACAAAGTCGAGCAAATCATTCACCTCCACCTCCACCTCCACCTGCCAGGCATCTGGCCCTGCTCGACCTGTGCCTGAGCAAATCATACTGAGCGACACCGACGGGGAGGAGGAAGGAAAAGGAGGGAAAGATTCTGACTTGAGCCCAATCTCCGCGCCGACACAACCTCCATCATCTTCTGCCACGAGGTTCTGCCCGGCAGAGACTATTACTCGGTCCGCCACGCGAGATGAAATCGAAAAGCCCGACCAGACGCCCTCATCGCCAAAGAAGAAACTGCTGCGACCGCATTCGTCTCGTCCGGGCTTCTATCAGGAGGTTGAGTTGGATAGCGAGCAACGGGATGCGGAGTTGGCGGCGGCGGACGCGGGAGCGGTAGCGGCAGGTGGTAGATCCGGCAGGAGTAGCAAGGCGAAGGCTCTTCGTTGGAGTGATGTTCCTGTCGTTGATCTTACTTGATGCATTCATATTCGCGCACGGAGACACTTGCATTGCTGTGCTCACGGATTTCGCACGGTTGGTACGTTGGCTGAGAAACAGGGGTGGACAAGATGTGTCCGTGCAACAGAGAAGATGGGCGGGCATGTTGCGTGGCTATGTATGTGAAGCATGTATACTCTTTGGTTGTATTGTTGAAGTCTTTTAATTAGAATGCCCTAGGCATAGTCATTGGATATCTTTTATACGCCTTGTCCATGATTCTTTTATGCGACCTTGTGCATTTTCCAAACAGTGCCTTGTAGGTGATGTACACCACCATGATATGATGTCTTCTGACATATTCATCACGAAGTCTTCCTCGTGCATAATTCGTTCATGCGCCTCATACACGACTTTCCAAACAGTGATTCCGTGCTTTCCACGCTTCCCATGCTTTCCAATGCATTCAATGCCTTGTCTTTCCTAAATACATCGTACACCCACCCACCCCCCTGGGCCCTCACTCATTCTCCATATCAACATCCACCTCCGTCCCCAAATCCCGCTCCTCCACAAACCGCCGCCCAGCCAATTCCGGCGGCAAATACGTCTGCCGCACCTTCCCATCTCGATAATTAGGCGGATATTTGTAGTGCGCCCCGTACCCCATATCACGCATCAGACGCGTAGGCGCATTCCGCAAATGCAGCGGCACAGGCAGACTCGCCACGCCAGGCTCACGCATCGCAGCAGCGGCATTATTGAGAGCACGGTACGCGCGCGTGCTCTTCGGGGCCAGGCACAGAGCCAGGGCACAATGAGCGAGGGGTATACGCGCCTCGGGCATGCCCAGCTGCTGCGTGGCCGTGTAGGTCGCCGTCGCGAGGGGCAGCAAAGAATTATCTGCGAGACCAATGTCCTCGGAGGCGATGACGACCATCCGGCGGGCTATGAAGAGGGCGTCCTCGCCTGACTGGAGCATGCGCGCTAGGTAGTACAGCGCAGCGTCGCCGTCGCCGCCGCGGACAGACTTGTGGAAAGCTGAGATGGAGTCGTAGTGCTGGTCTGCGCCGCGGTCGTAGACGAATGTCTTGGTGAGAGCTGCCTTGAGCTTATCTTTCGTGATGCCCGGCTGAGCGCGCAGCGAGAGGGCCAGCTCAAGCAGATTAAGCGCCGTGCGTGCGTCTCCGTCGCTGAAGCGAGCCAGGCATTCTAGCATCTCATCGTCCAGCAGCGATGGCGGCGAAGAGGGCGCGCCGCTTGGCGGCGACGAGGGTGGTTGTTCGGCGGCGCTCGCCCGGCGTAAAATGCCCGTGATGTCGGCCGGCGTCAGGGGCTGCAGCGCAAAAGTGCGACACCGGGATAGCAGAGCCGCGGCGACTCGGAACGAGGGATTCTCTGTCGTGGCCCCTATCAGTGTCACGGTGCCGGCCTCGACGGGCGCGAGGAAGACCTCCTGCTGCGCCTTGCTGAACCGGTGCACCTCGTCGCAGAAGAGTACCGTTTTGCGGCCCGTCAGCGCGAGCTCGCGTGCGGCCTCGCCAAATATCCGCTTGCACTCGCTCACGCCTGAGCTCGTCGCGTTGAGCTCGACGAACTTGCTGCCTACTCGCTGCGCGATGCATCGCGCGATCGTCGTCTTGCCTGTGCCCGGCGCACCCCATAGGATCATGGACGGCACGCGGTCCGACTCGATGAGCGATCGCAATACGCCATTGGGCCCGACCAGATCCTGTCCGTATACCTGGTCCAGCGTCCTGGGTCTCATCCTCTCCGCCAGTGGTGCCGCCTGCTGCGTCTTGGTCCGCTTCGCAGCCTTCTGGTCGTCCTCGCCGCCGGTTTCCACGCCATTGACATCCGGGACTTGTTTGTTCGACTCGGCCTCAGCATCGGCACTCGTAAAGCTCGCGCTCTCGGTGCTATTTATGTCCGCGCCAGGTCCCTCGTCAAATGCCCTCTTCTTGGCCATCGTTGGGAGGGGTCCCCCGTTCGGCGGTAGCCTCCGCTTCGTAGCCGGCGCCGAAAAGAAGCTCGACGCGCTTCGTTTCTGTGCCTGCTGATGCGGCTGTTGTTGGGAAGATGTATTCGAGGAGGATGACGGAGGCTGCCATGTCGCCGGCGCCTCTTTGCTCGTGTCGACGATGAAGCTGGTGCACCCTGAATCGATGTGGCTGTTAATCTCGGATGATTTCACACATTGGCTGCAGATGGGGCAGTTGACCGTCATGGCGAAGGCTCTCCTGACTCCCAGGTTCCTACTATTGTTGTCGGCTCTTGATTCTCTTTGGTTACGATTTGCTTTTGGCAATGGCTGTGATTTTGTGTCGTTTTTCTAGTCTAATTGTTTATTTTGGGGGGAGCCTGCGCACGCGGCGCGTCGCGGTGTTGGAACCGGGCGCGTGCGTCGTCTTTAGGTCCTTCGATTTATTAGCTCGTACTCTGTACTTTGACGATGTTTCGGGCTGTGTGAGCGCGTAAATGGTGCTATTTCTTTGCTGTTGCTGTTGCTGTGCAAAGTTGACGGATGTACAATGACGACGGCGGAACGTGCTTTGAAGTTTGGCGTAAACGGGCCGAGCAGGGGTGTCACCGTCCAGTTAAAGTTAAAGTTACCTTAGGTAGGTACCTAGTGTACATACCTACGTACCTCCTTCGGTACCTAGTTAATGTACTGGCTGGTGCGCCTCGGCTTCGACTTCAAGTCTGTTCAGTGTTGGACAGTTGTCAGTGAGTGATAGATGCACGCAACTTCAATAACATGACAGACAAATATCAAGACTTTGTCAAAATATCACAGAGTGACCGATAAATAGAGCCTCTTCCGGCCAAATATCTAACCATTCAATATTGACACGTGTTTGAAAGTCGTCACGCCTCCCTTGGACCAAGAGGGAGTGGGAAGCAAGCAAAGCGAAACAGCACATCTCATCTGCTACAACGCCCACGGCAACATTCAAGTGGCAATTTTCCACGCAGAACCGACAAGTGTTATGTATGTACATATTCTTGAGCACCTCACACACACACACACACATCCTTGACTGTTGTTGCAGGTCAGCCGGCCGTAAAAAAATAAGGAGACATTCTCGAAAAGACAAAACATGAGGTAAAAAAGTGAGCATAACAACAAGATGGAAGCCCCAGTTACCCAGTTCCTCTGTCGTGTCAAACGCCGAAACACATGCTGCTCATCATAACCACCCTTCCCTGCCAAACCCTTGTCCTACACTTCGTCGATCCCTTCCGCACTATATGCCTGACCATGTCTAGTCCCTCGACACCGAAGGCGGAAGGGAACGCGGATATGGAATTCCCTTCCGTTTCCGTATTCCCTCTCACACTCATCCGTTGTACACTTCCAAGTCATCCGCATTCTAACCGTTTGTAATAATATCATTACTACTCCCCGTGCCGTGCATACCACAAATCCTCATGAGTGCGCGCCTTGCCACACCCTAATCACCCCTCACCCCTCAGTGCTTAACTCCTCACCCCGTCACGCAACAGTCTTCCTAAGCACCCTCCCCTTCGGCGACGAAAGACTCCCCTCCGCCTTCCTCTTCCCCAGCACACCCCCCTCCTGGGGTACCCTCCGAGAAATCGCCGGCGTGCTCTCACGATCCCTCGTCGCCTCCGCATGACATGTCGCATGGAACGCCCGATTCGCAACCAGAACAGCGTCCAGCCACACCCACTCCTGAGCCGTATCGAGCCATTTATTCTCGAATTTCTCCTGGCAAATCGGACAAACGTTGTGGATTCCGCTCGTTGGATCCGGAACGGGAATGTACTTGGCTTCCTGGTCTGCTTCAGAGGTTTCTTTCGGGGTATGTTCTGGGGGGGAAACTTGGTCTGAGTCGACTACCTCCCGAGAGCGGAGCCAATCCTACAACAAAGTTAGCTATGGATGGACTTGCAAAGACGGACGTGAGTTTGAGTTTAGGGGGGAAGGGGGGAGGAGGAGGAAGTGGGATGCTCTTTGGGACAACGTACCTTGTGGTCCACATACCAACTCCGATGCGTGCCTCGTTTCTCTGCTTCGGTGGTCCGTTGGTGAACGCCAAAGTGCCAATCCATGTGGGCCATTTTCTTCCTCTTGCCTTCTTCGTCGCTCTTGAAGCGTCGTCCACATTGTGTGCATGGTGCGCCCAGGTTTTCGTAGAGCGCTGCGATGGCACCGGGACGGTACCTATTTTCAGTCATGTGAGTTTTGGGTCTTTTTTCTTCTTGACTCCTCCTTGTAGATGTAGACTTCTAGACTTACTGTTGCTTCAGTGCTGCCTCATTCAAGCTGCTGTGGTTGGGTTTCACAGGGCTTTGTTGATTGGCGGCTGCGTTTGCCGAGGCCAAGATGCTGGATATGTTTGGTGGCAAGGTTGGCTGGGACACAGGCGGCGGATGGGCCGCGGGACTTGTAGCGGTCGATTTTGGTGTTCCGGATGGCAGCATACCAGCCTGACGAAGCTGATCTAGCAAGGCCAGAGGATTCGGTGGTGGTGGCTTGGCTGCCTCTGCATGGTTCGAAGTCGGTGATCGAATCGACGGGTGAGCAACATTCGTAGTAGAGGTGGTGGCGGCGATGGTGTTGGTAGGAGTAGGAGTAGTAGTGACGGTGAAAGGAGGCGGCGTAGATGTCGCCGGTGTTGCACCCTGAGACGCAGCCGCTTGTCTCGCCATCAAGGCTGCCGTTGCTCCAGGGCCAAGAAGGGAGTCGAGAGTCACTCGAGGCTTCTGCTCAGGCGCTGAAGCTGGACTTGGGGTTACAGATACAGAGTGAGGCGGCAGCGCCGGCATGTATCCTGGAACTAGAGCAGAGTTCTGGGCTGAAGGTGCTTTCCTCGTCACGGCAGCAAGTTCAGTTACTTTGTTTTTAATGAGCTCAAGCTGGTCAGGGGGCAAACTTGTACGTTGCAGAATCCCTTGGAGGTCGAGCAGAGCTCTTAGTCTGTTCTGAATACTAGCATCATGTGGGTTCTGAGTGAACTCTGCCTTCATGGCAATAATCAAGTCCTGAATGTCATTACTCAACGTTTCTACGCTTATTCCGACCGGTAAGGCTGCTCCACCAGGCACATATGGCCCGGCAAGGAGAGGTTGGAAGGAAACAGGGGTAGATCCAGCAGGTTGATGTTGTTGTTGATAATGGTGGTGATGAGGCGTGGAAGAGTGCATGGGGTACTGGCCGTTTGTCAGACGAGTCACAAATGGCGTGGTGGGGGCCTGGGCAAGATATGAAGTTACCTGTGGCTGCCCAGGATAGACGACCGTTTCGCCTGGCCGTCCTCCGTTAGTATATGGGTACTGCAGCTGCGGATAGGCTCCCGGTGCGGTGGCTCCTGGTGGTAGTCCTGGTGGTAGTCCTGAGGGCACGCCTTGGCCTCGCATTCCCGGAGGCGTAGGTGTGTTTCGATGTGGCGGCATCATGACCGACCGTGGCCGTCCCGGAATGGGACCCTGTTGCGGCATTGTAGCCGCTCTGGCTTTCATCAGAGCATTCTCAATCGGGCGGACCAACTCGTGCGAGAAGACTGGCCTCGTATCCATTGATCCGGGCACAGGATCTTTCCACGTTCTAAGCATCTCCTCCATCTTCCTTCGTACATTGCTGTCCACGACGGCATAAGATTCCATGAACGTCTTGAATAAGTTACGGCCGAAATATAACGTATAAGGAGTCCCGACATTTTTCACGATGGAGTCCAGGACGTAGAGGGACGGTAGCTTCTTGGCGGGTGGTGCCTAAACGCCGTGATTAGCTCTCAATCTCGATTTCATGTGGAAATGACGTCGCGTGGCAGAGTTTGGGATGATACCTTCAAGATGTGCTGTTGGAGTACTTCGGCAATCGCCAATGCGTGTTCTGTATTCTCGCGCGCAATAACCGTCAAGTTACTGATTTCGGACCTCATGTTTGAAGAAAGATCCTCCAAAGCATGGCGGTAATCTTCCGCAACTTCCTCTGCTTCTCCTGCCATGGTTTATTCCTCTTCTGACCTTTTTGGTTCTTTCCTCTTTTCCTTCTCTCCTCGTCTCGTTCTTTGTTTCCCTCTGCTTTCTTCTTGGCCTTTTCTCTTCTATTCTTCTTTCAGATACAAGAGATGCAATGTGAAAATCACAAGAACACGATGGAGCCTCTATCCGTGTTTAAGCACAAAACGGCGGTTGGAGCTTGGCACTGTCGCTATTAAATCCGGACCAAGAAGGCTCAACCAAAGCGACAAAACTTGATTCCAGGAACGACGAAGGAAAAGGAAAAGAAGGCAAGGCGATATGAACCAAGCACAGAGCAATTTTGTATAATGTGGTAGATATTGTCACAAGATTTCCTTTCCCCCAACTCTTCCTGCCTCACCAAACGGCAAAGACCCTCCTTGCTAGTCTGGTGCGACGTCACCAAGATGGGATAGTCAGGCTCAGTGTGTCATGCTTTGAAGATCTTGCAATCGGTAGAGACGTCCCGCCTTTAAGGAGCTATTGGATTCAACGATAAACCAGTGTCCCTATTCGCAAAGAAAAAATGGGAGGAACAAGAGAGCGAGGCCTGAGCGCACAGTTGTGTGGTCGAGGAGGAGCTTCGAAAGGCGGTGTGTACACGAGTCGTGGATCACAAATTATTGCCTCAGATACAAATCGTTCGAGTTGCAGCTGTTGTGGTCGCGGACCAGGTCGGAGTTGTGTGTGAATGAGGAATGATGGCTCGACATGTAGGTAAGAGAGAAAGTCTTTATGTAGCTCAGTCGACGACCATTATGGCTGACAATCAAGGACAGTGGAGGTCACGTGCAAGCTGTTTCACGTAAACGGTTCAGCCACCGCCCAATGGCCCACACAGCTGAATTTGGTTCCTAAGGTACCTAGGTATGTTCTTAATAATTGTCATGGCCTCGAGTTTTGGCTCGTCCTTCTTATTACCTGTGCGAGAGAGTGGGGCGTACATTAGGATAGCATCAGGGGCAGAGACCTTTCTCCCTCCCCTCTTCCTCCTCAAGAGAAACAATTCTATTGTCAACGCTAGAGTGCAGCAGCCACCCTAGGCCAGTTCATCACAATTGTTTCTTTTCACTCATCAATTTTAATTTTCTTTTTTTCTTTTCTGCTTCTCGGAACGGAAATGGACTGCCCACGCGTCCAGCTTATCCGCGATAGAGGCGGACCTCAACCGATTACGGGCCGAACATACTTCCTTTTCTCAACAACTAGGTACCTACAGCGCGACGAAGTCCGTCCTCGCCGGGGGTCCAACTACGGATCCTACATTTGGTCCGGTTCCAAGCCGATGTGGATGGATGGGCGTTCCCAGTGGTGGCCTATGTGATTCCTGGCCTCACTCGGGATTGCATCTTGGGGGCAACCGTCTACGTTGACCCGGAGCGGATCCGGGCTAAGGCCGTCTAAGGCACGGCACGTTCATAGTGTTCGACAATCGTTTCGAACAGTAAACGCTGCTCGGGGTCCAGGGAGGCTTCCGCATTTGATGCCTCGGTCCCGTAGTCGAGGTTAATCGACGTGGACGCCTTGAGCGATTTCCAATGCGTCTTTTGCCGTTGGGAGAAGGAGATCCGGCAATCAGAAGCCGAGCTGTCTCAGGTTCACGAGAGCCAATCATTTCGCCAAGGTTTCATGACTAAGCCATAGAGATTTGAGAGCCAGGTTGGGGCATAATTGGAGCTGGGTTGGGCGCAGGGCAACATGGGAGAGGATACATACTATGGTATCATGGTATGTGATTTTCGTCAGTTCATCATGTGTTCGTCTGCTCAATGTATCCCTAAGAAGTTCTTCCGAAGCGCATCACATATATGTCTCTTGACGCATTCTGTAATTAAGACTTATTTTCCACCAAAGCACCTGTCCGTTATTACAGTGGGACGTTACCTAGAATAAGCTCTGTTCAATCTCATGACTCATCCCAAGCATCCCAAACATCCCAAACATCTGTCGCAAACTCTTCATGAGGCACCTCAATGAAGCCTGACACTTCATCATATGCCGCATCATTACTCGGATGCCTTCTATATGTGGACGGGGTAGTAACGCTCTTCAAGGTAGTGAGATATCTTGCCCGTGGAATGGAAGCTCGGGTTATGTTCGGCAGCTGTGATGGTCCGTTGGGGGCGTCTTGCCTGACTGCCTCTCTGTCTCTGTGCCATCGCTCTCTCCATTCTTTCTCGAGCATCTTCTCGGGCGGGAGTCTGTCGGGGTTGGGGGCCGGTCGGTCTTGGAGCGGGGGTGAAAGGGCGCGGTTGCGAACTTGCGATGTGTGACGTCGCTGTCGTAGACGTCGGCGAAGGTGGTTCGCTACCGTCGCGCACGCTTGTCGAATTCGTCTTGAACAGCTTTAGCCTTTGTGCATCGAAAACACGGACCTACATAGGTTATGTACCTGGTATTTACGGAGTAGGTATCTCAATCCGTGGATCGTCATCTTTTTCTTTTCTACCGTCAAGGCACAAGATTGATGAAAGAAAGAACAAGAAGAATGCGCAACGATCAACATCCTACCACATTCTTCGCAGCCGCGTCAAACTTGCCAGCCATCTGAAATGAACGAACACCGGTCTGTGGCTTGGCATATCTTTTGTAAAAGAGCTGTCAATGGTTGTTTGCTTTGAGCATCTTGCTCTGCGGTAGCAATGCATGCACCCCTTATGATGAGGTACCTGAGTCAAGGTGTTTTCGCGTGCTATTTCAAAAATGCTTCTTAGGCATTCCAAGTCTTTCGACAGTGTCTACTAGCTACATGGCACACAATGCAATAAAGCATCAAAACGACGTGGAACAAAACAATAAGAATCTAGTTTCCCTAGGGGAAGTTGGGTATTATCTAGCGTGTGTGAGTTTGTGAATGTGCGGGTGTGTACGTGTGTCGGAGAGAAAAGAGGCTCAAAAACGCTCTAAAAGAGCTTCCTCGCGTGCCAGCCCTGGGGCTCGTGGCTTCGATTGCTTGCCTGTCCATCGGCCTCACGTTGCTTCTCAGAATCGGGACAAGTGGCCGACCTCAGAGTACCTGCTGTCCCGTGCTTGGGATCGGTGGATTGGGTGCAAGGAATCGTCGGGACGCTTGATATCGGGTGCGATCGGGCTTCGTATATCCTCATTTGGCCCAGCGGCGCGCTTCACATCTTTGTGAGCGGGGATCGGCCGGCTGATAATGGGGCGAGTGGGTTTGCTCTCACCAGTTTCCTTCTTGGCCTTTCCCCAGAGGGCGTTGCAGATCTTGCTCGACATCTTTTCGTCGGTGGCCGTGTAGGTGCTGCTGGAGTAGTCCGGCAGGGTCTCTCGTCCGTTCTTGGCCAACGCACCATGGTCGCGAATATCTCGCGAGTTAATGCCTTCTTTTTCGTCACGCCATATGGCAGATCCAAGGATGTACAGGAAGCCAAGGATCAAGGAGAGGATGGAAGAAGCCAGCACGAGCTGGTAGAAGTGATCACCCAAATGCTCCTTGTCGTTGGCCGGCTGGTTGAGGTTGCCAAGCACGGTGCAGCCAATGACGATCATGGCAAGGCCGTACCATAGATGGCCATGGAAATCGGAGAGGACAGGCCACGTCCGTCGGAAGTATTCCTTCATGGGACCGAATGGCAACTCGGAGACGATGAGAAAGACGGAGATGAATGACGTGAAAGCAAGAGAAGCGCAATCGAAGACGAAGAACGGCCGGTCTTTGTTGATTTTAATGGCGAGGACCCAGCATGCAGCCGCAACGGCGAGGAGAGAAATGATGGAAAAGACGCGAAGAATTTGCAGAACAAACATGCCCGCGACCTTGATGGTGGCGGGCTTGAATAGCTTGATAAGAATCACCCAGATCATGATGGGCAGTCAAGAAAGCTTGGAGTCTTTTTTCGTTTGTTAGTCGGCCGTTTAGAAATATGAATATTTGATGCTCTGGCGTGCCTCTGACAGGGCAGGGCACTATAAAAACATACCTTGTAAAGAATGAAAGTCGCTTTCCAAGATGCAGAATGACGCAAGTCTTTTTCCAAAATGGCAAATATAGCACTTTTGGTTGTCGTAGAAGCTTTTTTTCAGCAACAGGCCGTGAGATTAAATAAGTAACGTTTAGTGTGAAGCTGCGAGACAAGAGGGAGCCAGCTCCAGAACAAAGTAGACTGTAGAACTGAACAGTGGACGGGGGGAAGGGAAAAAGGAGAAGACAAAGAAAGAGACTTGGTCTGTAGAAGAACTGAAGGCGTTGACCTGACTAGAGATAGGGATAGTAAAGCGAAAATGAAGGAAGTGAGGGCCTGAATGCTCTTTAATGTACTATTGTCGTTCGGAGTGACAATAGCAAAGGCGTGTGAGCAATAGAGAGCCAGGGGGTTCAGCAATTGGGCAAAGGTGAGAAAACCGTACAACAGAACTCCGTCCTACTCAGGTGATAGCCACTGATCCCATATTGTCCATCTCATGCCTATCACACGCAGCGGTTGAACAAGTCACAGCCTTGACGACAAGACATCTTGATGCACCCAAGATGGGGAGTGAGCAACACGCCCTCTCTTCAGCACGACACAGCGATCGCACACGGCGCCTACGTGTCTCGCCTCGTCGGCCTGTCTGGCGCTCTTCGCAGTCCAATCAGGCACGGCGGAGGTTACAAACAAGAACAAGAGTTTCCTCAGGGCCGCAGCGGGAAAACAAGCAGCACGGGGAACTTCATGTTTGGGTGCAGGTGTTTCATGCTCGGCGTCAAAGGCGCAGAGTTCACCAACAGCCCTGGTTGGTCGGAAGGGAAAGCCGGGGCGCATGTATGATGGGTGAAGAATGAATGGTGCTGCGCGCGACGGTTAATGATTTCCGAATGGAAGCAAACTACTGAATGATTGCATGTCAAGGACCGAAGTGAGAGACAATGCTATTTTCCGTCGGCCGCGGCGCGGCATCGATTGGGCGACAGCTACTGAATGGCGGTTCATGCGTGTGTACATATGTATAATGTATGTACTCCGTATGCGATGTCGTTTCAGGGGGCCCTCAGGGCGTTCTGAGAGGCTGAGAGGCTGAGATGCCCTGTTTCTAGTTATTTTGAGCGCTGCAACCACCCACGAGGCTCCACCACTTATAGCCGCTGGACGCCATTGTCCTCTGCTGCCGCATCCACGTCGTTCACGAGCTTCCGTCTTTGTCTCTTTCCAATTGCTGAATCTGAGGGGCATGCCGCTGTCCATCCCAGCCCGTTCCAGCGTGCATGCAGTGCACTGTGCTGCTCGCGTCTGATCCAGTTGCAAACGTACTGTACTCATCCGCAGGCGCCGCGGCCGTTGTTAGCCGCGCTTGCACAAGCGCCGGCAACGCGACCCCACGCCACCTCCTTGTCTGGCCGCCAAGCTGTAATACCTGATTGGCTCATTGCCCTGCGCCAAACCCTCTGCCCACCTCGACTTCATCAACAACTCCCCACACCAGCCGTACCGTACCTGGGTACCTCCTTGCTCATCTTTTCCGCCCTCTCGACCTTTTCCTTTCTTTTCGGCGTTGTGCGTCTTCTTCAGCATCCGCCTCGGCGTGCATCGCGAACCTTCCTCGTCGAATAAACAGGCCATCCATCCGCTCACCCGCTTACCCGCGGTTCCGAACCGGCAAGTTCAGTAGCCATGGCCCGAGGCAACCAACGTGACAAGGCCCGCGAGGCCAACCAGAAAAAGTTGGCTTCCATGGTACGAGCTCGATGAAACAACCGCCGCGGCGCTTCAGCGTGCAACCTCTGAGCAACCTTTGCTGGTCTCTCACATGATTTTTCCCCATTCGGGTCATCTGCATGCTGACAGATTGGGCGACGGACAGAAAAAGGGCAACGGTATGAGCGGAACCGAAATGCAGCGTGCCAAGGAAAGTGCCGCTGAAATCATGCGTGCAAAGCAGGCTGCAGGTAAGCTTGCATTTTTCGAACCTCTTTCTGCCTGCTATCTATCTTTTCTTTCTGCTCCATCTTGTCACCTACCAGCTCCTTGAACTCGTCATGTACATTATGTAATGAGGCCTTGCTGACACTGTGCCTTTTTCTTTTCTCGTCTTTGAATTACAGCTGAAGCCAAAAAAGCCGAGACCGCTGGCAAGAAGTGAAAGTCTTAGAATTATCTTGCTCCAGCTCCCTAAGCGCTTGTAGTTGAGACGCTTGTCTGGTGAACGGCGAGGTTGGCAGGGTTTGTTCTCGAATCATAGATGGCGACGGCGGCGTGCGTGTGCGTGTGCGTATTTGTGTGTGTATTGTAGATTTTCTTTGGCTTGGGCGCTCTTGGCTTGCTTGATTAAGCGCTTGAATAGACCAACATTTTGGCCATCTACTCATGTTTTTCGCCCCTTTGGTATGCAACGATGAGCGCAGGCCCTTTTTCTTGTAGTCAAATATGGAAGACAGGCACTTGCTGACTTCTCGAGTCTTTGTAACTAGGGCCGCGTGTTTAAGTGTGCGAACCCAACCCCCCCATCGGGCCTTGGTTCCCGTTGAGTGGATATAGGAAGTACTGTCGTGGCAAAGACTATCATAGCAGTTCTAAATACCTAGAAAGCCCAGGTATGAGTCAATCTTAATGCTGAACTCCTGCTCAACAAGACATGCAGTTGTATTGAATGCTGGTCAAGAGTGCAAGAAACAGAGTACAAGATGCGATGTGATACATAATCAATAAAACCAAGGTTGGTCGTGCCAATCTCCCACGGGAAGATCGCATGAGGCCACTATGATTCAAGTCATCACGCACAAACACTACATACTTGTACAGTTCGACAAGTAGTCTGCCATGGCTATCATGTCCAAATGCTTGTGTTTCAAAGCGGTGAACAGAAAGTGCAGAAAAATGCATTTTAGAAAGAGAAAACGAATCCTGGGTATATATTCCTGACGAAATCATGGGATAAATAAAGATTTCAGCTTGGTTTTTGACTCTGTTGTTGCTGTCCCTCATATAACCCCGTATAGTACCCGGCGTAATACCACGACATTAACAGCTTCTTCAGTCCTTCATCGCCAACTACCGCTCAAGTCAGCACGAACGTCTCTGCTGGATTCATATTCAAGTTTGTCTTCCAGAAAGAAGGGGGAGTATGGGTTTTCAGCGGAGCGGGGTTGTCACAATAATAGTAAAAAGCATACTTGAGCCGAGAAGAGCCTGAGGGGGTGGTGCCATCGAACCGACGGACGCTGCAGGTTCTCCTTCTGTACTTTCGATCTGTTTCTAACACAGAAAAGAATCATGGAACATCAACCTCCATTAGTAAAGGTCTCTTTAGGTTGAGGGAAAGGGGGAAAGGCAATACGTACAGGCTGGACATCTTCGAGCTCAGGGTCTAAAGGCTTCGATTTGGTCGAGGTGCATTCCTGGGGTTGGCTTTGAACCTGCGTTAATCTTTTGTTCCATTCGTCACTGTAGAGGGAGAGCATGGAAAGATGGGTAGTATGTATTCATAATAGTGATGACGTACGAGACATCACGAACACTTCCCCCCTTTGTAAAGACGCTATGATATCTCTTTTAGACGCTCAGTTATCCATTCCCAACAAAAGGCACAAGTAGGCGCATGCACGACGTCTATCCGGTCAGGCTTAGGTGGTGATGGTGACTGTGGGAAGATCGCACCCTGTATTCTGCGAGGGCCTCATTCCAGGAGTCGATGAGGGCAGAGTCGTCCCAAACCTCTTCGTGGCTGAGGACCTCTTGCTCGCTAGCCATGGCTGTTGTCTATATCGGTGCGCGGGTAAGGTCTTTCGAGACACGAAAAGACCGATGGTGAAATTTGCGGAAACGTCTCAAGATACTGGGTCGACTATTCCAAACGTCAAGGTTGGTGAAGGCACTGAGACAGGTCAGGATGCAAAGGCTTATACATTCAACCCATTTCTTTCTACAAGGACTTCACTTGTCGATGGCTTGACTCGATTCAATGAACCCATGATTGGCCTACGTGCTGGCCATCTATCTACATCTATCTGCCCCGCAAAATGTAGATAGATGTAGATGATTAGTCATCACGCCTATCTTAGATAGATGTAGGCTACATGTAGATGACATAGATCATTGTAGATAGATGGTTTGTCCCTGACTAAGCACGTTTGTCCAAGTTGTTTGGACAGACTGACAATTGAGTCTCTTGAATTGACAGTCTGTCAGCAGTCTACGACTTGGAGTTATGTACATCATCATGAGCATTGGAGAGCTTCAAAATGCTTCATCTGTACTCTACAGCCCTCCCTTGGGCAATTGTAGTCATAGAGCTGGAAACAGGGGAAGTTCGGTTTTTGGCATGGAAATTGGGTAGCCGCACCCTCAGTAAAAAATTGAAACACCGTTGGGATAAGTGCAATGTAGCTCTTGTCACGAAGGCGATTGTTGGTATTTCTATTTTGAGCCATTATTTCGTCTATGTAGACAGATTTTCGTAGATAGATAGAAAACATAATGGACCTACTGTAGATAGACAGATGTAGGCTAAATCTATCTACATCTACCACTCCGTCTACATGTAGATAGTTGGCCAAATGGCCTAGCCCAGACAAGCTTGACCTTGAACTGCGTTTCGCGTGGCGGCCAGAACCCCACTTTGGTGATTGATAGACTGATACAGGTCTTCTCACCGCTCTGGCCCATGGCAGAATCTTGATTTTTTTTCGCATTACCTGCATGACTGCGGGCTACATGTCGGTATTCAGCAAAACACATCGAATCAATTCACAATGGCTCCCGAACTCACAAAACGGAAATGTACGTGCGCAAGCTTCACATTACTGATTCCCGATCACTCCGTAACTGATACCGTTATTTTTGACAAATAGCTATTTCCGACGCTCAGAAGAGCAATGGTGCTGCCAAGGCTACTGATAAGCCAGCGCCCAAGCCCAAGAGCAAGGGCAAGAGAAAAGGCAAGACGCGCCCATGATGAATGCGAACAGTCAATTGCAGCATGCCTCCGTCAAGTCGTTTGAATTCAAATCTGACCTCATGTCATCCTACAGCCCCTGAGGACGCCTCTCCCGTGTCAATAAAGAAGCAGAAGCCCACGAAAAAGGCTGCGCCTTCGCCTCGAGTCACTGAAAAGTCGGCCAAAGCCGTGAAGCCCCTCAAGGCTGTTGCTAAGAAAGGGGTTCAAAAAGAGGAGAAGGATGGCGAGGATAAAGACGAGGGTGTGTTGGAGATGGCCGACAATTCGGATAACTCTGACAACGAGGACAACAAGAATGTCAAAGACTTGGCCGCCGAGGTTGACTCGGAAGATGAAGCGCCCGTCGACTTGGCACTTTCTTTCAAGCCAGGCCAAAGTGTAGGCAAGGCCCCTCTCGTGTCCGAAGACCTCGTGAAGCTCGCAAAAAAGCCTACCGGAGAGCCCGGAGTGGTGTACATTGGCCGGATTCCTCACGGCTTCTACGAGCACCAGATGCGGCAATATTTCTCACAGTTCGGTCCCGTCTCACGCGTCCGTCTGTCGAGAAACAAGAAGACTGGCGCGAGCAAGCACTTTGCGTTTGTAGAGTTCGAGGAGTCCAGCACGGCAGAGATTGTAGCCAAAACCATGGACAATTACCTGCTGTTTGGGCACATCCTGAAGTGCAAAATCATCCCCAAGGCACAAGTCCACAAGGACCTCTTCAAAGGCGCCAACTCGCGGTTCAAAGCAATTCCGTGGAACAAGATGGCTGGGCTGAAGCTGGAGAAGCCACGGAGCGAGTCTGCTTGGGAAGCAAAGGTTTCTAAGGAGCAGAGCAAGCGGGCCAAGCAAGCAGCCAAGTTGAAGGATATTGGCTACGAGTTTGAGGCCCCAGACCTGAAGACTGTGCCGACTCCTCAGCCGGCCGCGGCTGCGGCTGCCAATGAGAGTACTGGCGAGAAGCCTGCTGAAGATGAAGAAGAGGCTCCCAAGAAGGAAACTGCCAAGAAAGAGACCGGCGCATCAAAGAAGTCGAAAACCAAGGCTATTGAGGCCAAACCTGAGACTGTGCCCGGCCTCACAGCCAAAATCGGCAAAGCTGCCAAGAGCAAGGGGAAGAAGGTCAAGGCGTGAATAATGTTGGACAATGCAGGAAGTCGACTTGAAATGGGCATCTCGTTTTGATTTTTTTCTTATTTCTTGAGCTGGTCGGCAGCGGCGTCCCCAGGTATTGCTTGTGTAAAAATTTCAATTTTTTTTTTATCATGATAATTACAGAAGCTGTCGATAAACCCTGCCTTGCCGTGAACAGAATGGATCATTAAAACCTGCCTCTTCTCCAGTGAATATCAATCTATGTACGCACATAAGCGAACCCACAACACTCAAGATGGACATCTCCATCACTGTCCCACGAGGAGACAAGGACAGAGTGTCGAGCAAGCAATGGGATTATGAAAGGCGATAAAGTCGCTCTACTTCGCTCAAGGGGATGAGTAAAACAATGGATATGCTAATGCAGCATCTTACTCGGGTAGATCGAGAGCGAAGGGTAATTGTAAGATGGGAGAGAAGGAAAAGAAGCGCTCGCGAGGGGCTGCGTCCTGTCAGTCTTGTAAATTCTTGTGCCCCACCGGGTGACTAAGCCGATGTGAGCACGGAGCAAAGCACCGAGATGCGAGGGCAGGCAATCAATCAACAGCTCAAAGTTCTAGTTACTTCGTATGGCTGAATCCATCGCTATCGGGTTCGTGCTTCAGCGGCCATCAGGGGCCATGACCCGCTATTCCATATGCCAAGCTCGCCATTCTTCGCCTCAACGACTCACTCACTGTTCTGACTTCTCGTGCCAGCTTGAGACATCACAGCGCAGACCCTCGTCATGTCAGGGTTCAAATGAGACGACCATCTTAAAGCTTGACAAGTGCCTTCACCACCGCACGCAGTCCTACCTCGACTGCAGTAATTATCTAGGCCGCTTCACTGCCGTGCCCTGGCGACGACCATGGCCTCAAATTCTGCCGCTGGCGCCGTGCACACGGCCAATTCAGGTTTGTAGTCCATCGTCCACATTCCTGCACTTGCTTGTACCGCAATGGCGACCGTGTCCTGACAAGCGACCTCTCGTGGAGGCGGATGAATGTCGTTGCAGCGTCAAAAAAGAAGAACAACAAAAAGAAGAAGAATACCAGTAGCAAGATCCAAGACGCTACTGGTTCGAGCAATGGCGAGGCGCTTCCCGCAACCGAGGAGCACGGGAATGATGACGAGTCGGAAACTGTGAGTTTGACGTCTGCCTACCAATCTCACAAGCAGAGGCCCAGACGGCGTATAAATTGGAGTCGCTAATGCCGTGCTACCCTTACCGTTTCATTTGTAAAGGACGCTCCTGAAGAACCAAGAGGAACCGATTCCCATGTTGACAGTGCGCCCGATTCCGACCCGACGGCGAAGTTGGAAGCCATGAGCATAGAGCGGGAAGCTTTGCGGGCAGAGGTGGAACAGCTTCGCAAACAGCTCCAAAGCATCCAAACTACACACGAGATCGAGGTGGCCCAGATGAAGGCGGACCTCGAAGACAGCAATTCGGCCAAGGAAAATGCCGAGGAGCAATACCAAACGCTGCTCGAACGAGTCGAGAAGATCAAGGAATCTCTCAGCGGCCGACTAAAACGCGACAAGGCGGACCTCGAGGAAGCAAGAGAGCGCATCGACGAGCTAGAAGCCGAGAATGAGGAGCTTCGGGGTTCGGCGCAAGCCACGGGCGGCGACGTCAACAAGCTGAAGCAGGAGCTGCAAGACGCAATAACGGAGCTGTCCAGTCTCCGAAGTCGCAATAACCTGTCCGCGCACAACTGGCAAAAGGAAAAAGAAGAGCTCACCAAGACGGTCCAGCATCTCAAGGACGAGATGAAGACAACGGCCAACGCCATGGGCGAGTGGGAGGTCTTGGCCATGGAGGAGCGGTCCATCAAGGAGAACCTTTGGGACAAAGTGAGCGATCTCGAGGAGCAACTAGCTACGCTCCGACGCAACTACGAGGCCGCTGCCGCGGACCGCGACAGCCAGTCGACACTCGTGGACAACCTACAGAATGCCCTGCGCGAGATCCAAGACGCGCGAAAGAAGGAGCTGCGGGACATGGTGGAAACGACCGAAAGGCAGCTCCAGGCGCACAAGACACTAGTGCGGCAGGCCGAGGCGCGAGCTAGAGATGCCGAGGAAGCCAAGGAGACGCTGGCCAAGGAATTGGAGCGAACGGCGCCTTTTGAGAGTGAGGTCAGGGAGAAGAACCTGCTCATAGGCAAGTTACGGCACGAGGGCATCGTATTGAACGACCACTTGACCAAGGCTTTGAGGTATCTCAAGAAGACGAAACCAGAAGACAATGTTGACAGGTGTGTTTCCTTCTCTTCGTCTCTCCCAATTCAAGTCGTTGTTAGTCTGTGGATCCTTCAGGGCTCAGGGGGATCACCATACCACACCACTCGACCGGTATTTATAGCCGCCAAGACGGAAGAAGAAAAAGGGGAAGGACGATGCCAGGCAAAAAAGAAGACAAGAGAACAAGAACTATGCTAACGCAATTCTCCCCTCCCAGACAAGTCATAACAAATCATCTCCTCCACTTCCTCACCCTCGACCGCGGCGACGCCAAACGCTTCCAAGTCCTCCAAGTCATGGCCGGCTACCTCGACTGGACCGACGAGCAGCGCGAACAAGCCGGTCTTGCCCGGCCCGGAGCTTCCACAGGCAGCCTCCGCCTCCCAACCAGCCCCTTCCACCGAACTCCAAGCTCCCCATCCCTCAGCGTAGACATCTTCTCGGAACCCACCTCGGCCAGGGACCGGGAATCCCTCTCAGAGCTCTGGGCCAATTTCCTGGAAAGAAGCGTCCAGGAGGGAGCCGCGCCGTCGAGTGATGCCGCAGCCGGATCCTCCCGAAAGTACAGCGGTTCCAGCAGCACTGCAAAACGAACAGATGAGAAATGAGCAGACGATGGATTTTATCCCATCACACACATCTTCAAGAGGGCGACATCCCTGGGGCGTCTACTTCTACGAAAAAAAGACATGGATGGGCATTTATATCGCGGGGTTTATAGTACGTGTACATTGGCTTATGGGACTGATGGATCGGATATCCGAATCAGCGGGGGCAAATCGAAAACAGGGCGTTTTTTTTTTTTTTGCTTCTTGGCTTTTTGCTGGCTGTGCTTGTCCCAGACTCGCGCTTTGTCTGTCTGTTTAATTTCATTTCGTCGCGGAGTCTTTCTGTAGACGTGCCATAAGTAGCACAAGCATGATGCATCACATGAAGGAAGCCAGCCTTGCATTGGGCTATGTACATACAATGAACATTTACACATATAGCGAGAAAAAAAAGAGATCTTTCCGGGGGCAGTACTGTACATTGCACACAAAAGAAGAAATCGAGCATAAGCACATAACCGCGTGATATTAATTTCGCGTGAAATTCAAGAAAAGCTCTTCTCTAAATCGTCTTGTTCTGGAATCTAAGCAAACGCCCATCTACAACTTTTTTCCCCCCAATTCCCATACACACAGGTCAATCCTTCTTATGTGCTACGAAAAACGCATTCAACACCCCCTCCGTATACGTCTCAGCCTCCTTATTGATAGCGTCAATATTAATCCGCGCACTCAACGCATCATTCACCCCCTCCACCACCTCTCTCTGCTCCATGGCCCCCCTCATAAGATTCGTCTCATGCGTCCAGTAGTTTTCTGACCGGCCCCGCAGCTCCTCATCCCGCATCGCGGTATTGTTGATAATGCCCATGGCACTAAGACGACTCCTGGCCGTAGAGAGCATGCTCGTGGCTTGGGTGATGCGCTCCGCCGGGGAGGGAAGCCGCACAAAAGCACGGTTCGTGCACGATAGGTACAGAACCCATCCTAGTAAGGCGTTGAGAGCGCAAAAACCCAGGAGGCGGTAGATCCGCATGGACCAGTAGAAGAAGTCCACTTCAGTGAGGCGCAGCTGCCGCGCATTTACCTGGGAATCGTACGATCGGACGAGATAGACATCCAGAGCGGCGGCCGTGATACCAGAAATAGTGGCGTAGGAGCGCCATTGGGAGCCCTCCTTGCCTGTCACGGCCGTGCTTGTCACGATGGCGGTGGCTACCAAGTTTGCGAGATGGGTCCACAGGATAGACGGGAGGGCATAGTAGAAGTAGCTGTTTGGCTCGTCGACGTTGCAGAAGGGGCATTCGGCAAGGACGGAGGGCCCAAACTGGATATAGAGCAGCCGGCTCTTCAAGTTGACAAACTTGGCTCGCAGGGCGAGGTCGCTCTGCGTGAGGGTATTGTCGGGGCGGAGGGCCGAGACGCGATTGAAGAGCACGTCGACGGGGATCTGGAGGCGGCTCTGTGTGCGGAGGAAGAGATTCTCGGGGGCGAAGACGGAGAGCGTCTGCGCTAGGTAGATGGAGCACAGCGCGAAGAGCAGACCGAGGGCGATTCGCGCGCGGGGAGGGATCGGCTGGATGGACAGGCTTTGCGCGGAGAGAGACGAGACGCGGAGAGAGCGGTACAACAAGATGGCTTTGGGGAGAAGAAAGGGGCCGAGGCAGAGGAGGATAGATCGGATTCTATAGATTCAATGGCATCGCATCAGCTCATTTGTTCCTTGTACGAGTTTTTATGGGAAAGCGCACGCAGTTGGACGGGGGCGGCCATCTTGCTGGGCAACTTACGACTCCCAAGAAACAAGCGCCATGGCGGACAAAACTGTATAGAATCGTGTTGTCTGGGAATGAACCTCAGATATTCGGAGCGGTACACAGCAGCGCTTCACCAAAGTCGTGGGGAGATATGATTAAGGTGACAAACAGGCGCAATACCGGGCGCCGTGAGAACAAACGGTCCCCGAATGACAGTTGTTGTAGCGAAGGCGTCGCCACGAGGCCGATGTCGCGGAGACGCAAGGCTGCGGAGAGCTAGCGCCAAGGCGGCCAATCAGATCTAGTGTAGATAGGTAAAGACACAAGTGGGGCAACGACCTACGCAGCAAGCTGTTTTTATTTTTTTTCCTTTTAAAACCTCCCGGTTCTCGCCCCAAGCCGAAGCTCCAACTTCCTTCATTCTTACAACTTACAACGCATTCTTTGATCACCTCCTTGGCAGGAAGCCTGTCCATCAGCAACATGCTGCAGAGCCGCACACAATTCAATCGCATCATAGCTTCCGTACTCAGCAATACGAACTCCTTTCCTGCAACTTCCCCTTGACCAGTCGCATCCCTTCTCACGTCGCGTGTGCATCATTCCATCTCTTTACCTACTTGAATTGGCACGTTCGAAGCTTTGGCAATCTCTCCGTGGTCGTCAAAGTCAATATGTTGCCTAGATCGATCCCAAAATACCCTGCCAAGGGTCATTCTCTGTCGTGTTACAAAGTCTTCAGCTTTTAGCTATGAGGAACTTTGCGTCAAATTTTTAACGAGATACATTACATATTTTTGGGGCACTTTTTCGTACGTAGTCCGCATGTCATGCATAGTCCATGAGTCCTTGACCCTTGTGAGTCGCGAGTACGTCTCAACATTATCACGTAGAAAGACACGATGAAATAATGTGCAGTCCGCACTCATGTAGTCGTGGCTCAATAGGCCACTTGCTCATCATTTAAATCGACAAGACTATAGCTCCTTCTTCGCCTCAGGTTTCTCCTTCGATTGCGAACTCGCATTGGGAGCCTTAGTTGCAGGCACAGGCATAGGCACCTTTGTTTTGGTCTGCGTGAAGAGTTGCTTGCCAATAAAGATGATGATCTCGCTGAGCAACGTCAACACGCCAGAGCAAGCCAGCTGCCATGACGGCGCGCTGACACTTCCAAGTGGCGCGCGAGGGAAAGATATAATCCATTCGGCGTAGTAAGGAAACCAGCCGTACGGGAGCCAGAACATGGGCTCCTTGCCATACCAGAAGGGCACGACGTACTGCGGGACTTTAGTGACGAGCATTCGGATCGCTGTCAAGTATTTGTCGAACTGGGAGCGGGCTACCTCGAGTCCTTTCTCTGTCATTGCGTCGCCTCAGTCAGCTCCTATGATCCTATGAAGCCAATGTAGTCTTCTTTTCTGGCAATCTTTTCGGCGTCCTCATTAGGAAGAGGGATCACTTCGGAAGGAATGCACATACTTGCTGCGTCAAGCTGTTCAAGCAGCTTGTCATGTTGTCGACGCAACTTGGCCCACTTTGCGAATTCATCCTGGCTGCTCGTAGCATTCAGCTCCCGGCGGATCTTGAGATAATCGGCCTGGAGTCGTCGCTGCTCTGCGGCGGCTTTGGACGTGGAAATCTGGAGGTAGTTGATCAGTGTCCAGATCTGCGGTCCCATGTCAGTCAACCGTGGCTCGCAGGCCCATAGACAGATATCAGTGGGAGGTGTGGGGGGTGCTATCGAGTTAAGTGGCATACCAGATCGTTGATCTGTGATGCGCCAACAGCATTGATAAACTGAGCCACCAACTCAACGGCGAGGATGGTCAAGAGCACTCGTGTCATGTTGGCCGGCCACAGGAACCTAGCGGCAGATACTCGGGCGCCTTTGCCGTGACAAAAATGATCTTTGACGCCTGCAAGTATTGCGCTGCGAGGCTGCGGCAAAGTCAAGACCAAGGAGCGATAGACTGGCTTGAAGGTATCTCGATGCTCTGGCCAGCTACTTTTCTGCGGATGGCACAGATTTGATGGGTTCATGGCCCAGTGGCAGTGCCGAATCGGGATAGCAAAGTCAGCATGCATGTGGAACCTACCCTAGGTTGGTCTTCTTTTTTCAACATCAACCATCAATCAACAAACGAACTTCGTCCATTACTCCTGCTTCCTTTCAAAGTGACAGATGTCGAGAGCCCTTGACCCGAGTGTGAAGAAAGCACTACAGAATGGGAATCATGGAGAAGCATTTGAGCGCATATCCGCCGTCCTGGATAGCTCACATGGAATGACATATCTCGAGATTGAGATTCTCCCCAAAAGCCATGTCCTAAGAGCAGACACCTACGTTCTCCAGGATGGAGAATACATTGGCATACCAAAACTACGACTGGTCCAGGCGTTTTTGCATGCGCGTCAGATGCTATATGAGGATTCGCTTTGTGACGGGAGCGTTCATGACGAAGAAGTCATGAGAGCCACGGCCGTTCTTCTGCTCATGGACTCGGAGCACCTCACCGCTGCCAACGTGCGGAAAAGAGTCATCTTGCGAGTCGCCTCCCTTGATGAAGGGCGGAGAAAAGACCTCATGACACGAGAAGCATATTTCTTGAATAGCTTACTGAGAAGCCGCCTGCATCGACACACCAAATCACCCGTGTTATGGAACCACAAGCGATGGCTGGTGCGTCAGTTACGGGGTCACGACATCCCGGTTTGTCTATTGCACGAGTTTGAGCAGGTCATTTGTGTTGCCGCAGAGAGACATGCTCGAAATTACTATGCGTGGACATACGCGAGGGACGTGATTGCTATGGAAATTGCGTCTCTGACGCCGCGAGCAGCCAGTTCCGTGGTGGACGGCGTGTTACCCGTCGTGACGAGTTGGTGTCGTCTACATCATCACGATACTTCGGGCTGGTCATTTCTCCTGTATCTGGTGGGTTTGTTCCCGGACAAGGGTCAGGACGTGGCGGAGGAGACTTTGCGCCTTGTGGAAAAGTTCAAGTGGAGGAATGAGTCTGTCTGGCATTTCCTGAAGAACCTGGCGTCGATGTCGGCACTTCAGGCGAAGAAGAAATACATCGTGGAAGTGTGGAGGAAGATGAAACTGAGTGCTGATGGTGAGGCGAGCATGGATGCCATCACGCTGGACAAAGCAGCGTCGTGGGGGGGATTTTCATGATTATAGCTAGAGAAGTATTCACTTCAACTTCAATATGAAGAATGCGGAGCGCGGTACCATATTGGCCTGACAAAGCGCAGTCTAATCGACCAAACAAACAAAAGTCACTAAAACAAGATGATGACGACGACGAAGTTTACTACATGTGAGTCACTGCATGGATCCGGGAGTGAAACATTTGGTCAGATAATAGAGTAGGAACCTGTACGCACGCCTCACGTCTGCTTGATATAAATATTCACGCATCGATGCGGCCCGAAGCAAGCTAGGTAGTTCCAGACTTGGATATTTGGAGGAAGATCATGCCCGGAAGCGCGATACATACGTTCCAGAGCATCGCATAAAGTTACCTGCAATATCGAATGGTCTGACTTTACACCTGTCGGAATCGCTGACCAAGGCATCAGTGTCACATGATCGGAGGCACCAATGTGGTACGTGCGTGATGTACTCACACACGCTCATTGGCTGCAGCCATCGCAAGATTGTAGGATAAAGGGCTTCCCCCCTTTATCCCCTCTTGCCTCACTTCCTAGTTAAGACATGAACAAGAACAGACACGAGAATTTACTTTGGTTACGCATGCATGCATTGTATCTTTATTTGCTTACCCTGTTTTTTCCAACAACACCCCTTGCCTCAAATCTGTGCTACCTACCTCCTACATACCTAGTAGGTACCTAGCTAGCGTACTCCGTAGCCAATTGAACGAATTGCGGTACTTGGACAATCCGTTCACGCGGACAAGAAGTCAACGCACATTATATATATACATATACATACATGGCACGTTGTCCGTGTATGAAGACGAGGCTTCCAGGACCAATGAGCCCATCACGGACGGATAACAGGGACCTGCGAGTGCCCCATGCCCCGAAAAGGCCATTCATCCGGTGTTGGCTGCAAGATTCTGCAGGTGTGTCACGGCGTTGATAGGTACCTACATATTCAGATTCTTGGTGGTTCGGCGCAACAACCTACGATTTTGAAGCGACGAGAGGCTGGGACCCCCCTACTCGTGTGTGAAACTCCTAAAAAAGACACCTTAAATATAGTGGGTGTCTTTCCAAAAGTTACACCCACGTAGGCCTTAATTGTTGGAGGTATCAGCCCATTTCCGTTGTAACACCTAGCATTCCACGGGATCAGGAAATAGGTAAGTAGGTACATATGTACATGGACAAACCGTACATCAGAGAAAACCCCCCAATTAAAAGGGCAGGGATAATTCCACCTACCGTTTTCGATAATTCCACCTACCATTTCAGATATTTCCACTGCCCTGATTAGTAATA